>OU343222.1:294902385-294986423 GCA_910596185.1 Chrysanthemum makinoi
GGAATTTCAATCACCTGCAGCCATGTTTAAGGGCAAATTAAGCTAAGCAATTAAGCTTTCAAAAAGCTCAAAACAAGCCTTTAGGGTGTCAAGATAAGTTGTTGGCTTCCCAGCCAAAGCCTCACACACTGAGGGCAACTAGAGAGCTTATGGTGAGCTTGTGAAAAGGGCCCTAAACACTCGATTACTCAGTGTATACTCGATTGACCCAGTATGTACTCGATGGAATGGGACAAAGTTTAAGCTGATAGCAGCCCTAGCAGATAAGCTACAAAATATAAAATTAAGCTTGGGATCTCAAGATGGCTAGGTTAGCTACCCAAAGAACCAAAAATCACAAGATTTGAGCAACTAATAAGCTATTTGTGAGCTTGTGAAAGTGACTACTCCCACTGTGCACAGAGCATCAATCTCGTAACTGTAGTCAAAAGACACTAGAAAATAAGCACTAAATAAGCTGATTCAAAGAGAACTAGTATTTTTCTAATTTAGTTTAGCAACTAAAATTTGATAACCCAAAAGCTTTTAAGCTAAATCTCACTATTAATCACACAAAGAAAATTATCTTTTTAATTCAAAATCGTAATTTCAAAATGAAAAATTTGACTTTTATAAAAACTAGATGAGTTTGACTTTTATGAACTTTTGATCACTACTACTTACTGAATATGTTGTTTTAGGATGAAATAAGACTGATTTGAGTAATTTTAACAACTTATAAACACAAGATCATGACCATGAATCATCCAAATCCAAATAGTGAATGACGAGATGAGATTTTTTGGTAATTTTGACTTATGATGAACAAAGATCAGATTATATGGTTTGTTTGAACTAATTGGACCAAGTGTGACACGAGCAAGTAATAAAGCACTGATGAACACTCTTGAGCAATAGCTTAAACAAAGTAAACCAAACACACCTTATTGAAACCGGATTTGAAGATTTTCAAAGCTAATCACAAATTAAAACCATGAGACTGATTATAGACCTTATAATATCATTATATGAGATAAACATGAACCAACAAAGATAACAATATGAAACAAAAGAATTATGATGATGCTAATTTAATCGTCTAAATGAAACTTATATAAACTACAAATTTAAAAGAACACCCAACCGATTTAAAGCTTAAATACACTTAATTATAACTAGTGAACAATAAAACACAAAGATTACAATTTCTAAACAATTAAAACAAAGAAATGCAAAAATGAACAAAAAGGCTTACAAATGCTATCCAACCGAAATCACAGTAACCAATGATCAAGACCACTCTTATAGGCTTACCACTAAGCCACTAACCCAAGGCCATCCAAAATTCACCCTCGCCTCCACTTGTGAACACCATTTCCATGTGATTTTATTTTTCAACTATTTAATTTGTATTTTAGTGATTTTTGATTTTGATACTAAATGGATTTTATTGTTTCTAAAAGCTTGAAAAAGCTTTCTAGGAGCTTATATGAGCTATCTCAGTCCATAATAACACCTAACAACAACACTTGAATCATATGAGATTTTTAAAATTTTAAAATATCCATAAACCGAAACTTGAATGGAAACTCTGAAATTGATGACTTCAAAAAGATTTATTACATACTAACTACTTGAAATAGAGTTCAAAAGCTAAGAATTATACGAAATTGAAGTTTAAACTAAAACGACTTAAGAAAATGAAAATTACTCTAGATTATTTTGATACATTGCATCCCCTCCTTTTTATAATGACTTTTTGGACTCTATGGTGATCTCTCGATTGCTTCCCACCACTTCCAACTTGATCTCTAAATCATCTTATCCGGTCAAGTGGATATTTGGCCAAATTCTTCTTTAGCAGGTTTCAATCAATAAATGGAGTTTGGAAGATGTGGAGGTGGAGGCGGACAAGGTAAGGTGGGGGGGAGGTGATAGGAGCAAGTGGGATTAAAACCATGGTGGTTTGAGGAGTCACCGGTTTGCCGCTTTTCTGAGGGAGAGGAAATCAGAGTGGGATTTGACTTTGTTGGATCGGGTGGTATTAATAAAGGGGTTCACAATAGGTAAAATTTATGTGGGGTCAAGATGTATATAGCGGGGTTCTTTTGGTTTTTGATGGGTTCCTAAATACAAAAGGGTCCAATTGGTATTAATAAAGCATAAGGACCATTTTTGTAATTCTGCAAACTTGAGGGACCAAAACTGAACTTTTTCCAAACTTATCACAAGGACCAAACTTGACAAAATTTGATAGTACAAGGATAACTTTTGATCACTTTCCATTTTAAAAATATCCAAGGACTATTTTTGCAATTTTTCAAAGTTTAAGGACCTTTTCTGCCATTTGACCAAAGAATCATTCAAGGACCAAATTTTAACAATTTAGAATATTTCAGGGACCTTGAATGATAAAACTTCACATTTTTGAATTCCAGGGACTAGATTTGACAACTTTTGAAACTTGGGGACTAAAACTGCCAATTTTGCAAACTTGATACATTTTTCATCTGATTTTGATCTTTTTGCATTTAAAACACATAAAACAATGATTTGTGATATTTTCATCATTTTGATGCATTTTTGAGTGTTTCTGGATGATTTTGCATTTAGATTAGACAAAAATGATGAGTATTAGACACTCATCAATCCCACATCGGAGATATTGCTAGTCCCTAGCAATGATTTAGATCTTTAATGGATTTTAAAAACTCTTTACGAAAAGCCATCACTTCGAGTAGCAGTACTGTTTCAGTTCAAGTAAGAACTTTGGTACAATGATAACCAAATGATTTTGAGCAAATCATAAGTTGTGAACGGATTTGATTTGTCTTTACCGTGGCCGCTTTGCTGGACTAGCCAACTCTTAGATAAATTATCGCGATTATCTTTGGTGAGCCGATTACCAATTATGGATTTCCAACTTCCTTTACCACAAGCCATAAACTTGCGCGGAAAGCCAACTCTTCACTTTTTAGGATATGGCGAGTTGAAAACCATACAATTTTGGGCAAATTGCAAGCAAAACAACGGCTTTGAGATATCTTTACCAAGAGCCGTTTGCTCTCGGATTAGCCAATCCTTTTGCGGGTTAGACATGGTGGACTGATTACCATTCTTCGGAGTAAGTGAAAATGTACTCCAAAAATTTTGGCCAAAAACGGAAATGGGTGGATAATACATGATAAAATTCGTGAGAATTCCCCACACTTAGAAATGATAATATTGCCCTCAATATTCAAAGTACCGGCGGTTATGCCGAAACAAAGAACGCATCGGCGCTAAAATTTGATCTGTGCCAAACCACAAGCTACCTCACTACAAGCTAAGCCACTTGTGAATGGCTAACCGTAAGAAGCTTAAAACCGCGAAAACACAAATACAATGAAGTCCGGAGAATAGAATGAATTCCCGGGTCGTTAAGTCCCACCTGAGACTCAATGGTGTAAACACTAATTCGTGATGATAGAATGATCACTAAGGATAGTGATCGAGAAGGATTTGGAGAATTATTACACTACCGATTGATTGGAATGGAACCGAACGAATTGATAAGCAAAACAATCGATAAAACAAACGCGAAACGTGACGCTTTAAAACTACGATATGCATAAAAATAAAAAAGTGAGATCTAAAAAATAAAAGACCTAAAAATATGAAAATGACATTTTGGAATCCTAAAAATAAAAGAAAATTATTAGAAAAAGAAAATTATTTTTACAACTATTTAATTAATTATTATTAATTAAAAACTACTTTAACTATTTAAAAATAACCTAAAATAGAAGAAAATACAAAATAAGGCTATAAAAATAAAATTGTGATTCAGAAAAATCTAAAATATTATAAAACTAATTTTAAAACTAAAAATATATTTTTTTACACTTTTTATATATTTATTACTACTTAATTATTTTAAAATACACTTAATTACTAGAAAATATAAAATAAACCTGGAAAAATAAAATTTTAACTTAGAAAATCTAAAATATGATAAAACTAATTTTAAAACTGAAAAGATATTTTTATGCTTTTTAATTATTTATTACTAATTATTTAATACTTTTAACTATTTAAAATAATAATAAATACTAAAAAGATAGAGAAAAATATGAAACTTTTTCTAAAAATAACTTAAGGTGACAGAAAACTAAGAAAAGTATAAAAACAAGATTTGCTTAATAATAAGCTAAAAATAAAAATCAAAAAGCTAAAATCTATTAAATAAACACTATCACTGTTTTAAAAATGATGTTTTTCTGGATTTTCTTTTTGAGAACTACTTAAATACTAAAAATATGAAGCTTTTATAAAGACACAAATTTTACAAACTAAAATAAGCTGTTTGACAAGCTTATGAGCTTAACAGATTTGTATTTGAGCTTATTTGATAAATTAAGCTTGAACAAGCTCACAAACTGAAACAAAAGCTAGAATAAGATAAAATAAGCTACAAGCTACTTATATGAAGCTAAAAGACACAAAGATTAACACTGAAAAGCTAGGAAAAAGCTAATAAGCACTTGAGTCTGAACCACTCAACCAAACAGGCCTGCAGCCTTGTTTAAGGGCAAATTAAGCTAAGCAATTAAGCTCAAAAGCTCAAAACAAGCCTTTAGGTGTCAAGATAAGCTGGTTGGCTTCCCAAAAAGCCAAAGCTCACACACTGAGGGCAACTAGAGAGCTTATGGTGAGCTTGTGAAAAAGGCCCTAAACACTGACATTACCTGTATCTGATTGACTCCGATGTAATCGATGGAATGGGACAAAGTTTGCCGATAGCGTTCTAGTGTGATAAGCTACAAAATATAAAAATTGCTTGGGATCTCAAGATGGCTAGGTTAGCTACCCAAAGAACCAAAATCACAAGATTTGAGCACACTAATAAGCTATTTAAGAGCTTGTGAAAGTGGACTACTCCCACAAGCACAGAGCATCAATTCTAAACAGTGTAGTCAAAAAGACACTAGAAAATAAGCACTAAATAAGCCTGGATTCAAAGAGAACTAGTATTTTTCTAATTTAGTTTAGCAACTAAAATTTGATAACCCAAAAGATTTTAAGCTAAATCTCACTATTAATCACACAAAGAAAATTATCTTTTTAATTCAAAATCGACCAAAATGAAAAATTTGACTTTTATAAAAACTAGATGAGTTTGACTTTTATGAACTTTTGATCACTACTTACTTGACAATATGTTGTTTTAGGATGAAATAAGACTGACGGAGTAATTTTAACAACTTATAAACACAAGATCATGACCATGAATCATCCAAATCCAACGTGAATGACGAGATGAGATTTTTGCAATTTTGACTTATGATGAACAAAGATCAGATTATATGGTTTGTTTGAACTAATTGGACCAAGTGTGACACAGAGCAAGTAATAGCACTGAATTGAACACTCTTGAGTACGCTAAACAAAGTAAACCAAACACACCTTATTGAAACCGATTGAAGATTTTCAAAGCTAATCACAAATTAAAACCATGAGACTGATTATAGACCTTATAATATCATTATATGAGATAAACATGAACCAACAGATAACAATATGAAACAAAAGAATTATGATGATGCTAATTTAACTGTCTAAATGAAACTTATATAAACTACAAATTTAAAAGAAACCCAACCGATTTTAAAGCTTAAATACACTTAATTATAACTAGTGAACAATAAAACATAAAGATTACAATTTCTAAACAATTAAACAGAAATGCAAAATGAACAAAAGGCTTACAAATGCTATCCAACCGAAATCACGAACCAATGATCAAGACCACTCTTATAGCTACCACTAAGCCACTAACCCCATCCAAAATTCACCCTGTGAACAACCATGTGATTTTTTTTTTCAACTATTTAATTTGTATTTTATGATTTTGATTTTGATACTAAACTGATTTTATTGTTTCTAAAAGCTTGAAAAAGCTTTCTAGGAGCTTATATGAGCTATCTCAGTCCATAATAACACCTAACAACAACACTTGAATCATATGAGATTTTTAAAATTTTAAAATATCCATAAACCGAAACTTGAATGGAAATCAAAATTGATGACTTCAAAAGATTTATTACATACTAACTACTTGAAATATAGAGTTCAAAAGCTAAGAATTACACTGAAATTGAAGTTTAAACTAAAACGACTTAAGAAAATGAAAATTACTCTAGATTATTTTGATACATTGCATCCCCTCCTTTTTATAATGACTTTTTGGACTCTATGGTGATCTCTCGATTGCTTCCTGAATTTCCTCCGACCTTGGATCTCTAAATCATCTTATCCGGCCAGTGGATATTTGGCCAAATTCTTTAGCAGGTTTCAATCAATAAATGGAGTTTGGAAGATGTGGAGTGGAGGGGACAAGGTAAGTGCGGGGTGAGGTGATAGGAGCAAGGGATTGAAAACCATGGTGGTTTGAGGAGTCACCGGTTTCAGCGCTTGTCTGTGAGGGAGAGGAAACAGGCCGGATTTGACTTTGTTGACTGGGTGGTATTAATAAAGGGGGTTCACAATAGGTAATGACAGGGGGTCAAGATGTATATGGCAGGGTTCTTTTTGGTTTTGGATGGGGTTCTAAATACAAAAGGGGTCCAATTGGTATTAATTAAGCATAAGGACCATTTTGTAATTCGCAAACTTGAGGGACCAAAATCAACTTTTTCCAAACTTATCACAAGGACCAAACTTGACAAACTTTGATAGTACAAGGATAACTTTTGATCACTTTCCATTTTAAAATATCCAAGGACTATTTTTGCAATTTTTCAAAGTTTAAGGACCTTTTCCTCCATTTGACCAAAGAATCATTCAAGGACCAAATTTTAACAATTTAGAATATTTCAGGGACCTTGAATGATAAAACTTCACATTTTGAATTCCGTGGACTAGATTTGACAACTTTTAAAACTTGGGACTAAAACGCCAATTTTGCAAACTTGATACATTTTTCATCTGATTTTGATCTTTTTGCATTTAAAACACATAAAACACCGATTTGTGATATTTTCATCATTTTGATGCATTTTTGAGTGTTTTCAGATGATTTTGCAGTTTAGATTGTACAAAAATGATGAGTATTTAGACACTCATCATGTACCTTACGGATTTCGTGATTGTGGAGGATATTAGTACGACCATAGATCCTAGCTTGTCCCATGTAGTTCTAGGAAAGCCATTCATAGAAAACACCAGGATGACTTTTGATCCGTCATTAGGAATAGTTAAATTCAAGGATGGGACCGATGACATAGCTTACAAAATGCCATTTAAGATTGAGAAATTCTCATCACTCTCCAATGATGAAAAGGAACTTAATCTATCGGTCTACTATAGGAATGAGAGGATAAGGAGAAAGGAGTAGATTATGTGATGAATAAGGTTTTTGGGTTTTATAAGGATTGCTTGAAATTAGGACCGGAATATAGAACAAATTGGGGGGAAGATGACTTCTTAGAAAGATGCACGATAGGGCATAACTATACCATGGAAAACCCCAATAGAGATCGTCATGAGGAAGAAAATGACGGTAAGGGAAGTCAATAGGAGCTGACTCGACTTCGAGTCTTCTACAAGACTCATAAATAAAGAAAAAAAGAGCTCGAGGCAACCCATGCTTAATTGTTTGCTTGTTTGTGTGTCATATATCTTTTCATTATTGTTTTTTCTCATGTTTGATTTTTGAAAATGCTTTATTTTGTCTTTAACCTCTTCTTAATTTCATATAAAAAGGTATTTTACAAAAAAGATAAGTGTAGGAAGATTACATACGCTTTTGAAGAACGCGGAACATGAGAATTACAATTAGTGAAATTGATATATATGTGTGTTTGTTAGAGTCAATGTTTGTATCGAGTCATAATGGATGTTTTGCAGGAATTTTTCCAGGTTTTAAAAATGTATTTTTTCCAGAAATTTTCCAGGAAAACGCCGGCACTTCAGCTTTGTCATGACAACGGACGTCGCAGGATTGCCCCGAAAATGTCGTCAAGCGTAAAACGCTTATACAATTTTTCGTTTTCTGTGCTATTTATAATTTTTTGGAAATTCTCTAGTCTTAATTTTCCAGAAAAACTGCAAACATCCATTCCACAAGCATTATATCCTAGTGTAGTTGAGTCATATATAGTTTTACCAATCGATTTTACAGGTTTCGTTTGTTTTCTTGTGCAGTGTGCAATATTGGCAAAAGAAGAAACACAACATTGGATGGAGCTTATCACGTATGTATTCTTATTGGAAAAGAATTTACCCGCAACTTCACACGGATTCTATCGAGCTAATCAGGGGAGTACTAGTTTCTTTTGCTTACTTACCTTCCTTTATCATAACTTTGATACTTTCGGGGAATATTGGGGAAAATGTTCAGTTAAAGTGTAGGGAGGGAGAATAAAATGGGAACTTAGAAACTATTCTTATCCTTGATTATTTGTCTTATCCTTGGTAATTGTGTAATAAACTATGAGAAATATTTGTTAGGGCAATTTTAGCACTAAATTAATTTTTTTATGACATTTACGAGATAAAACTCTAGTCTTAATAAAGCATCTCATGGATAGGAGTTATATGACTAGCACAAAAACCGTTTACCACTCAAATTCCACCCCAAAAATGTGAGGTTCGCCCCTAGATATTTAGGAATAAAGTATTCACCTTTAATGCTTAGAGAGTGTACCAGTAGTATAATAGATTCTAGAACTTGTTTTGTGATGCATTCCGAGATTGCTAGTGAGACTACACTTGTGTAGTTAGGAATAACTAAGTGATAAGAGGCATTAGGATAACCCTTGTTTGAAACATGTATTATAATTATTTCTTCCACATCGGTTAAGTAATTACCCCACACCCTTGCGATGTACTCATCTTTAGTACACGATACCCCTAGTTAACCCTCACAGCCTATCCTTTTCGCCGTTCTCGTGATGTTTCGGTTTTCCGGAATATCAATGAAGAGCATTGTTTACAATCCACCCCCAAATGTACACCCAAATCGCCTTAGCCTACCTTGTATGCACTCACCTTTAGTGCATTATTGTTATAATTACTAAACCCTTAGTTCAAATATCTAGTTACTTGCATGGTTGCTAATTCGAGTCATATCTTTCGTACACAGTTTTGGGATGATTGAGACTTGTGAAAACGTAGAGGGGGGGGGGGTGAATACGTTTTCATTTCAAACTTAAAACTTTTGTATCAAATATAGTGTAAGACATCGCATTTGCTAATCTCGACGCGAGTATGCATTTAACGCATTACGGCATGTAAGGCCAACCCCTAAATATCACATAAGATTCTGCAAGATTAATGGTTCATTATAAATCAAGTTTCACCATTATTAGTCCGACCTATTTTTCTTGATCAAGCGTGTCATAATATGTAAAGTGTTAAATATAGTTTATGACTATATGAAAGACCAAGTATGCATCACACACATAAACATCAACCACATAGACAATCAACAATATAAAGCAAGAATAAAAGTACATCGATAAGTAAAAGGATAGACAAACCAACACGAGGATTTATAGTAGTTCGGTCACGAATCTCCTCTTCGCCCTACTCCACTCCCCGAGTATCCAACTCGAGAGTTACTTAACTAGATCAACAAACTCCATTCATGGCGGAGAAAACCTTACACAACATCGCTTAAACTTTTTTCGGTACTAAGCTAAACACCGAGTTCTTCCACGAGGTAGAACCAAACCTATCACAACGTCGCCACTCTTTTTATCCTACAGGCTAGATATCGAGTCCTTCCACGAGGTAGAACCAAACCTATCACAACGTAGACTACACTTTATCCTGTACAAGGCTATATACCGGGTTTCATTACAAAGGAGGAACCATTACCCGACCAACACGACACATATATGACACCCGTTATGTTTTGTGGCCCAACATAACAAACCTTGTGTTTTATGGCACAAACACATAAACCATCTAATCTAGTTATAGATACAAGACTATGATACTAGACAATATCCAAGACTATGTGTCTAATGGATATGAAATCCTAAACCAAACATCAAGAACACAAAGCATGATGTAGTTGGTCTTCTATGAATGAAGATGACAAGTTTCCCAAGCTTGTTGTAGAAGATCTTCATGTGCTTGTATGCTTGTGATGGGTGATCACGTCAGTAGGTAAGGATGCAAGATCTCTAGGCTTGGTTTGGAGGATCACTTCGAGAGTATGCTTACAACAAATAAAAGTTAGAAGCATTATGATCTTATGATATGAGGGTGGTTTACATGTTTCCTAATGATCTAAATATGTTAGAAATGGTGGAGAGAAACTATGTGTGAAGGTGTGTTGAAATGGTAAGAAGTGGTTTGCTATTTATAGGCAAAATGACCAAGACAAGTTTCTACCCCAAGGATCCCTTCTATGAGGGATCCGACCCTTGTAATCCAAGGGATCCATGGGCAATTTGAGGGATCCGTGGGACACTCCTCTTTACCCATGTGTTATAGGTCATGGATCATGGTTATGGGTCATGGACTTGAGTGCCCACCAAGGTACAATGTATCTAGACATTGGGTTATGGATCTTGGGTCATGGGTCATGTGTTTTACCCAACACATTTACTTATGATTATGTATTTTATAAAATGTAAGTAACCAAAATTACTTAAGTGTTTTATAAACTATTTAACTAAACATGTTTATTGGTTTGTTAGGGGTTTGATCATAACGCAACATAACAAACATGTACGAACTTGTGTTGTTGCATACAAGGACTTGAGTCGTTGAGAGATGTTGAAAGTATGTTGAGCCAAAATATAATTATAAGTAACTTATACATTTTACGTTATGTATTACAAGTTACATGTTTGTTATCAACAAAACAAATGAGACTGTATAGATTAAATATCGTAATATTTGGACTAACAATCTCCCCCTTTTTGATGATGACAAAATATATGTAAGTGTAATAGATAGTTAAAATGGCAAAGATTACTTGTGTCCGTACTTCCTATACATTACCTTCTCCGTTTATACTATTCTCCCCCATTTGTCGATACAAAAAGGGTGTGTCCTTGGAGTTTAAACTTAATTTCTCCCAAGTATGGCGAGTTTGCATCATCCCTAGTGAAGTTAAATTGAAAACACCTTATTGCTCCAATTGGCACACCATGCCAATACCTTCAACACGAAACACTAATGGAGAAGGAGAAGAATTATCAACAAGATTCACTTCAGTGGTCTTGATGATGATGAAGCTTAGCAACTCATGACCTTGACCTTGCATGTCTTCAAGAGGTGGTTATCTCGCCTTTAAGAGGAACCTAAAGATTCACAAAAAAAAAATACATAGAAAGATCCTTTGAATTATAACCATTGTTGCCAACGGATTAATGGATCAAATTTTTTAGGCTTAACCTACATCAAGGTTAGCGTTAAGGAATGAAAAAAAATATATGAAGAGAAAGAAATCTCCCTTTTGTTGAAACATAAAAGAATTTTGAAGAATGAATGTGTGCATGCTCCCCCTTGACGGTTGCTCCCCCTTGTTAAGGGCGTCAAGTATTTTAGGAAGATAAGATGAAAGTATTGCAAAATTTGCAATGTTTTTGCTTTGACGAAAGCACCACTTTATTAAGGACGTCAAGTGCTCCTAGTGTGTTTAGAAAATTTTGTAGATGTTCGACAGAAGCCCCCCTAGCTCGAGGGCGTCAAGAAGAACTTAAAAAAATAAGTAAACCTCATCCAAAGACAAGTGTCCCATATACAAACCCATGTATATGAGTGAACCTACAAAGAAAAAATTAGTGTAAAATTTCGTCCATATATAGACGAGAATCCCATACATATCAAAGTGTATATATATGAACCTACAAAGAAAGGATTAGTGTCAAAAAGAGAATAATCCTACTACTTGCATCATCCTGGTTGGTTTAGAGATTGTAAGGTTGTTCAAGGTAAGAAAATAAATGTATTTGGGGATGAGACGCATTTCATTACGAAATTCAATTGGCTTTTGACAACATAGATGTTTGTGGAGGATGGTTGAGTAACCATGAATTGTAGTGGTAGTGAGACACTTGTAGAATGAGGTTGACACAAGTAGCTTGTGGTTTGAGGTTGTGGTTGACACAAGTAGGATGTGGTAGAATATGAAACATACTTCATCACGTAGTTCATGAACTAGACCTTGGACACGGTGATAATGATAGAAATCATCATTAAGACTTAGAGGTATGGAAGTTGTGGTAGAGGTGATGAGAGGTCAAGCTTTACTAGGTAATAACTCAAGAGTAGTAAGGGATGGTGATGAAATGTATTAAGGTGACTCTTTTTGTTGACTCAGTTGATGACTCAATAGAGGTGGTAGACATGACGACTTTGTGATTAGTCACAAAAGTGGAGGAAGATGGTTAGGATGATGCAAGATTAGGAATAAAAAAAATGTACGAATGAGCACAACTTGACTTGATGATGAAATCGACCATTATCAACCTACAATAATCCAAATGAGTTAGTACAAAAGGAAAAAATTTATACAAATAGAGAAATTGTTCACATAATATCATGAAAAGAAAAGAAAGAACACGTAAATAATCCATAAATGCAACTCATTTATAAACATATAAGAAACTAAAAATCCTAAGTGTTAAACAAGTGTTTGAGTGGAAAAATGAAATTTGAAATGATTATCTCAAGAGATAATGTACCTTCTGTTCCCCGGTTCCACCGGTTCCCTCACTAGAAGGATCCGGCTAGCTTTACTCTAGGGATCCGGCTAACAGATGAGGTGAAAAGGAGGTGATTGGATTCTAGCAAGGCCTAACACCTACATATCCTAAGTTACTCAGTCTATTAAGTGTCTTACATGGCATGAGACCGAAGTGGTCAAGACTAATGAGTGAGGTTTGTCAATGATGGCTTTTGTGGAGTTTTAGAAACACAAATAAGTGATCATGGATGAAACTAAGTGTTTTAAGGATGGCTAATGATCATAGAGACCAGATGGTGATCAAAGGAAAATTTAGAAAATTCCTTAAAAATCACAAGAAATGAAAAACTAGTTTTTTAGAGTATTTTAAGGTAAACATGAGTAAAATCAATTTGCTAAAATTGAGAGAAATATCAAACTAGGTGTTTTGAGATGAGAGGAACAATGTGTAAACATTGGAGCGGAAAGATAGTGAGTTTTGAAGTAATGATAAATCAAAAATACTTTGAATGTGATCCTAAGTCATCCATGAGTGAATGTGAGATCAACTGAGCCTAAGGAAAGTTTAAGTGATCCGGCGTCTGAGACAGATTTTCTTAATAGAATAGTTGCAAAATATTGCTCTATGTTTAGAATTTTGAAACTAATGATTTCTACAGCAAGTATACATGTATACAAGTTAAGCATAGCAAGGAGAGCATTTAGAGATAACATATAGGTAATCAAATGAGATCGAGCTCACAAATAACACAAAGGCTTAGCAAACTTAAAGGGCATTATTCAAGACGCTCAAAATAGATTTATGATCTATATTAGTAAATTATTTACACTAACAATGGCGTGTAAGGTATATGTCTAGAATAAAAGGGCAAAAGATGGTGTTCAAGACAAAAGAGTTGTGAGGTGTTAGTTTAGGACAATCTAGACTACATTTAGATTACGAAAGTGGAGTTGTTGTTTGGAAGAGTAAGTGTTAAATTTAGAAAAGCTTAAAGCAAGTATGGTTTTGTGAGTTGGTTTTAGCTAAGAGATGTTTGCCTATGTGTTAGTATTGAAGAGTAAGAAACACATGTATATGCGTCCTTAAGAAAGTGAATTTTTTTGGAAGGTTGTTTTGGTCAATGGAAGCAATGAGCTATGTATAGTCATTACGGATGGTGATTAGCATACAATGAACTTCATCCATGAAGTCATGTGGCTCTTCTCGATCGAAGCAAGTTAATCGCTTGATGAGGCAAATGGTTGTGATTAACTAAAAGAAAAATCAATTTTACAACTTGTTTGATTTGTAATCCTAAGACAATACAAAGTATTTCCATTGTAAACTTACTTTAGGAAAACATAGGAGTACAAATTTCTCAAGTGAGAGAATGAATATGACACTATTACTAGCGGTGCTCAATTACGGCTAAACACGGCCATTTTTATGGGCAATTCCACATACCAAACTTCTATCAAGGAAGCAATTCAACCGTTAGATCAAATTGAGTTTCTAGTGCAAAAAGTTCTCCAATATTCATTCTCAAGTTAGGAAAATTTATATTCCTACAATGGCCTATCGAAGAGTAACAATGATGATACTTTGCTTTATTTTTATTAATATTATGCTTGAAACAACTAAGGTGACGAAGGTGTCAAAAAAAATTAAACTTGTCCATATGGTGAACAAAAATGGTTAGATGAGCTAGTTCAACATATGTTGTTGGAAAGCTCAAGTTTTGATTTTCGGATATGAACAATTATATTTGCATTGCAAAATAATTTACTTGAGTATATGGATGAAATAATCGTCAATCCTACTGAAGCTTGGAGCGATCATGAAAAGGAAAACGGGAGAGTACATTATCAACACAAGTGTAGGTTATGATCCGATGTACATTCTTGTTGTTTTTAGATAACGACACAAGAAAATATGAAATCATATACATTATAAAACATTTATGTTGCACACATGACAAACTCAACTAGAAGCTATTTAGTATATTACATGTTTTAAACATTTTTCAACTTATATGACATATCTGAGTATTTAAACTAACATTTTCGACACAACTAGATGTTATCCCAAACACTCCTTCAAATACCACATTGATTAGTAGAATATTACTAAATCGACAAACAAGAGAATGAATAGTAAAGTAAGGAAACCACATATGTTATTCAATCAAACAAGCACAAAAGCTATTTGAGATAAGCAAATAATCAAGTAATGCAAGGTAAGACAATTAATCATTTAGCATAGCATACGAAAGTTCTTTTCATTGCTTTGTGTTAAATATAAACATGTATACCAAGCTTGATTAGTTTATTTTATATTTATAAATATGATCAAAACCATAATTTCAAAAGAGGACACATTGTTATTCAAAGACGAAAACATCCGTCTCCAATTAGATCAAAAGTTTGTGCAAAAGTTATGACTGAAAAATGACTTTCTACTATAAATCAATGATTCTGTAAATTTTTGTTTTGAATCAGTTTATAAAATCATTTTTAAATGAAAGTAGACTCAAATACCTTTATAGCGATAGGTGGCACGACTTCTACGGACTTACGGTTAATTATTCACGATTTTTTGAAATTTAGACAAAAATGTCTTTGATACCACGGATCCACCGGACTTCCAAAGGGATCCGCCTTTGATAACAAAGGGATCCGCGGATCGACACATATTTACAAAATGCATGTTTTGACCCGACTAAAAGGTTTAACCTTTGTAGACTTTTTAGTGAAGTTATATTACCCATTTTAATCTTTATTCAAGCTTGATTAACAAGATATCTAACAACAAAACTTCAAAGACAAAAAAAATCAACAAAACACTTTTCATATTATGCTTGAATTCACCAAAAATTTGATACAAGGACCTTATTCGTTTTGAAAATCATTTGTTTTTAGAAACTTGAGTCAACCCGCTCTGATACCAATTGTGAAAATGTAGGGGAGTGAATACGTTTTTGTTTCAAACTTAAAACTTTTGTATCAAATATAGTGTAAACCATCGCATTTACTAATCTCGACGCGAGGATGCATTTAACGGATTACGGCATGTAAGGCAACCCCTTAATATCACACAAGATTCAGCAAGATTAATGGTTCATTATAAATCAAGTTTCACCATTATTAGTCTGGTTTGTTTTTCTTGATCAAGCGTGTCATAATATGTAAAGTGTTAAATATAGTTTATGACTATATGAAAGACCAAGTATGCATCACACATATAAACATCAACCACATAGACAATCAACAATATAAAGCAAGAATAAAAGTAAAGCGATAAGTAAAAGGATAGACAAACCAACACGAGGATTTATAGTGGTTCGGTCACGAATCTCCTCTTTACCCTACTCCACTCGAAAGTATCCAACTCGAGAGTTACTTCACTAGATCAACAAACTCCATTCTTGGCGGATAAAACCTTACACAACGCCGCTACACTTTTCCTACTAAGCTAAACATTGAGTTCTTCCACGAGGTAGAACCAAACCTATCACAACGTCGCCTACACTTTATCCGGTACAAGGCTAGATACCGAGTCCTTCCATGAGGTAGAACCAAACCTATCACAACGTCGCCTACACTTTATCCAGTACAAGGCTAGATACCGTGTTCTATTACAAAGGAGGAACCATTACCCAACCAACACGACACATCTATGACACCCGTTATGTTTTGTGGCCCAACATAACAAATCTTGTGTTTTATGGCAAAAACACATAAACCATCTAATCTAGTTATAAATACAAGAATATGATACTAGACAATATCCAAGACAATATGTCTAATGGATATAAAATCCTAAACCAAACATCAAGAACACAAAGCATGATGTAGTTGGTCTTCTATGAATGAAGATGACAAGTTTCCCAAGCTTGTTGTAGAAGATCTTCATGTGCTTGTATGCTTGTGATGGGTGATCACTTCAGTAGGTAAGGATGCAAGATCTCTAGGCTTGCTTTGGAGGATCACTTTGGGAGTATGCTTACAACAAATGAAAGTTGGAAGCATTATGATCATATGAGATGAGGGTGGTTTACATGTTTCCTAATGATCTAAATATGTTAGAAATGGTGGAGAGACACTATGTGTGAAGGTGTGTTGAAATGGTAAGAAGTGGTTTGATATTTATAGGCAAAATGACCAAGACAAGTTTCTACCCCAAGGATCCCTTCTGAGAGGGATCCGGCCCTTGTAATCCAAGGGATCCATGGGCAATTTGAGGGATCCGTAGGACGCTCCTCTTTACCCATGGGTTAAAGGTCAAGGATCATGGGTTATGGGTCATGGACTTGAGTGCCCACCAAGGTACAATGTATCTAGACATTGGGTTATGGGTCTTGGGTCAAGGGTCATGGGTTTTACCCAACACATTTACTTATGATTATGTATTTTATAAAATGTAAGTAACCAAAATTACTTAAGTGTTTCATAAACTATTTAACTAAACATGTTTAATGGTTTGTTAGGGGTTTGATCATAATGCAACATAACAAACATGTACGAACCTGTGTTGTAGAATATAAGGACTTGAGTCGTCGAGAGGTGTTGAAAGTATATTGAGACAAAATAGAATGACAAGTAACTTATACATTTTACGTTATGTATTACAAGTTACATGTTTGTCATCAACAAAACAAACGAGACTGTATAGATTAAATATCGTAATATTTGCACTAACAGGACTCATGGGTAAAAGTAATATTTTAGGTAGTAACGGGAAAGAACGTTAAATTCAAATTCCCTTTGTCTACGTAATTAAATACTCCAAGTGTTTTGATCTTTTTAAATCGGGTCAATTAGTGTTAGGGAAATAAAAACTTAAGTGTAGGGATGCTCCTATAAATCCATTATATTTTGATGTTATCGTAGAGGATGGTAGAGTAAAAATGTATGAAAAAAAAATCGAAAAAGAGTGTTTAAAAAAAAAGAAAAAATGAAGAAAGATATACGGGCTACCATCCTACATCTATCTTTATGTTTATGTCTTTAAATTTATGTTTGTTTGTTTCAAGTTATCTAGAGTTAGTGAGTCGAATCTTGGCTTAGCAACGTCATGCTTTTCATGCTTGTAACAAAATATTTTTGACTTGCCACCACTAAAAATCGCCTATCCAACAAAACCCTTTGTTTACCTACCGTAAGCCTAACGTTACAACCCTTGAAAAGACCTCTTAGATAGTTGTTCCTAGGTGCTTACGCAAAAGCGATGGAGGTTTGATCTAGTATCAGCCTATGGTAATCTATGTACTATGCCAGTAATGAGTGTTTATCTTCCATTTCCATTTATTATATTTCATATAAACCCGAGAGATGAGATAATCCAAACACCCCTTGTGAGGTGCTAGTATATAATTTCCGCTGTTATGACTATATGGGTGCTTTTACTTGTTATGAATTATTTTAAACCCATGCTTCATGCCCCCTAACTTATAAATTGATTGGCCAAAGCACATTTGCTTGAGGACAAGCAAATACCAAGTGTAGAGATATTTGATAAGGATTTAAACGTGACGCTTTAAAGAGGTCATTTAAGCCCTTAATCGACCACTTTTATATCCGTTACTGCTTAATTTCGTTCCTTTTCACTTTTTAGGTCTCTTGGAAGCAAAATGCTGGAATGATGCACATTTGGACGAAAAGGAGTGAATACATTATGAAAATGGCAAATTCAAGATCGGGCCACTCAAGCCTGCTCAACCGAATCGCCGACGCGGCCCCAATTAAATGACGGGATCGGCCCCTATATAGAGACTTAATCAAAACATGCACCTGACGGCCAGTGGAATTTTGTTCAGATAACCTCACTCGCCGGCTAAGGGCCACCTCGACTTTTCATCCTGACGCCCGGATCCGAACCAAGACGACGCCCCAACCTAAGACCCACAAAGATCACAACTCTAAGGTGACACCGCCCCATCGATGACTTGGCCAAGACAAAACCCTAATGAATGAAGTTGACTGGCGCCCCATCTAAAAGGTGATGCCGTCGCAAGTGTAAATCTATATATAGAATTCAATTTTTCTGCATTTAAAGAGGTAGACTTTTGGAGAGAAAAACTAAAAACGTTTGTAGTCCGATTTGGACAGTATCTTAGGGTCCCAAACCCTATTTTACACATCGAGCTAAGTATTTTAATCCAAAGTATCATTATGTATTCAATTGATTGTATGTATGCTTTCTTGTTTAACATGTCTAGCTAAATTTCTTATGTGTTTGCTTAGATATATGAAACCTAGTTATTAATTATTGTTAGGTTGTTTCTTATCTTAATTGGAATTGGCTTAGGAGTGCAACTAGGCATCATTCGTTGTGTTTAATGCTTGAGTATTCTTTGTGAACGTGAGGCGTATGAATGAAATAGTTTAAGGGCTTGCGGATTTCGTAGGCTAAACACAAAGGTAACCTCAAAGAGTTAGGGCATATGCACACCCTATGACCTTAGGGAATACAACACGTTAAGATAAGGTGTGGCAATTTAACCGACCAATAAAAGATAATTAGGGAGTAATCGTATCTAGGTAAACACATTTTTAATCATCATATGAGCACACATCAATTAGACCTAATACTACCCGTAGTAATTAGATAATTAGATAGTAGAAGTAATCGGTAGAAAATACCACTCCCCCCAAACCAATTGCCCCGAGATTTTACCATTAGCTTTCTAAAAACCAATAAAAGATAAAAAAGAAGCATCCTCTCCCCCACCTTCTCGTAATACATTTCTTGCTAGCATTCCTATTCCCTTAGAGAATGATATCAATACTCGAGTCTTACCCAATACTACACTACAACGATTAGGTTCACTGCCTAGATGGTTGAAAAACTTGCTTGACGAAAAGGAAGTTCCTTTGACCCCGAACGTGCTTCGTACGCGCATCACCTTCAATTGAATCACCTATTGATATGTATTGTGACAATTCTGCTGCAATAATATTTGCCAATGAACACGAGTTATGAAAGGCACCAGACATTTTCTACGGAAGTATCACTATTTTTGGGAAAACGTCCGCGAAGGTGAAATTAATCTATTGAAAGTTCACACAGACGAAAACTTATAGCTTATCCTTTCACTAAGGCTTTACCTAGAGAAAGCTTATTGGACTTGCCAATGGCATTGGACTTCGTTTGGCTAATAGTTTCATGCATAACTGTGATTAGTATTTATATAAAGGATATTGTAAATATTTATTATTTTGATGAAATAAAATTTTGATTATGTTCATTTTCATTTATAATATTGTTGTCCTATATTTGCATGTTTAATCCATGAGTAACTAAGTTATTCTAAATTGTCCATTGTCAGTTAATGATATGGGAGTATCATTAAACTAAGACAAATCTGAGAGATGTGGTAGAATATACTTGAAAATATATTGATGAGAAAGCATACCAATTTCAGATGATATTCAATGAATTGAATATAGGACTTATTCCAACTACATAATTTACTTTATAGATATTGTTGTTAAGAAAATTATGAATAGTTATCCTCAGACTTGAGATACCAGATAAGTTTCATAAATGTAGTGCATTTGGAAGGAAACTTAACGCTATACGTAACTGGTAGTCATAAGGGTTGTTTCCAGAATTGTTACAAAGTTTGTGGGTTATTCTTGTAGTCAAGATGGAATTTGTTCTTTCAAATTTATTTGGAGTTTAATACTGTTGGGGCCCTCGTAGGGTTGACAAAATGTTTGTGCGGACGCACCTAAAATCTCCCCTGAATATATTCAGAAGATTTGGTAGTCTTTGTCAATCACTTAAAACGAGAAACAGAATGGTTGAATAAAGAATAACTTAATTCCATATCTTTATTTAACATGGTATTAGAAACAAAAGGATAATAATAATGAGAAACCATTAAAAGGTTTTCCATGAGCCTTACTCGAGTTGTGTTAGAGGCATCGAAGTGTTGCTAGACGCTAACTGATGTGATCACGCTATTAAGATATATCCGTGGAGCCGTTGGTTTTATGGATATAAATTAGTAGTCGTGAGTTAGGATTGAACTCGAGACCACGAGATTGCACACTTTGCGTATGAGAATTAAAGTTAATAATTAAATATAAAATGTTATATTTATTTATTATTTACACGAAATATATAACGGACGTTAAGTTAATTAATTGGTGTAATGGACTAACGATCGTTAAATGTTAAATGGAAGGACTAAATAATAAAATAGAGACTGGGAAGGTTCCGGAAACCCCTTGGGATGTGTGAACCGATCGGCCAAGGGTTCCCCAAGCCCAACCCATGCTTAACTTGGTAACCAAGTTATCTTGTGTATAAATACAAGGCCTAGGGTTTTTGGTATTCGATCTCTTGTACTCCTAATAAAAAACCTAAAACTTGTTCGTGTGTTTTTGTGTCCCAAACTGATCGTACAACCTTAAGGGTGTCGATCCTCTTTGTTTTTCCAAAACAATATTTTTCGTGTTCTTAAAACTAGCATTACTTTAATTTGATTTAGTACGTGTGTACAAGAACGTGGTACTAACACACTATTGTTAGTATCTTAGATTGAATTACAAAATCGGTAAGGGGTAATTCATATAATCCTATAAACCCTAATTAGGGTTCATCACTTGCTAGTTTAAAGGAATTGATTCTTGTTGAGATAGAATAAAAAAGGTACGCATAAGTTTACGTTTATGTTAATTAGTTATTCATTATTCGTTCCTATACGCTTTCGCAAGTTTCTTTGATGTTTTATGTGTTTTATATATGATTGTCATGTTATATAATTCCAACAATAATAAGCTAACAATCCTAAGTCACTCATTTCAAATTTGTCTTCCATCTGGGATTTGAACAAGTTGATTTCCTTCTTTGGAGAGCCCATGATTATCAAATCATCAACATAAACTCCAGAGTGGCATGGCAAGGAAGAAGGAAAAGAAGTTGGTCAACAATGGGAAGATGATTCGGATGATGATGATGTGAATGATGACTTCTCTTTGCAACTAAAGAGAGAACTCGAAAACAATGTTGAGAAAAAGTAAGCAAAGTCATTATGTCTAGCTTATTTGCCAGGCTTGAAAACATAGCCCTTAAGGTTATGATTAGCATTTTCCTGCAAATAATAAAGGCTTTACGTTTAATTACTTGTGTTTGGGGCAAGGCCTGATTTGTACATCCGTGTATATTTATCTAAAGCTCGTTTAGGCTCACAAGTTTAATTGATCTATGGGTATGAAACTAGGTCTGGAGCTCGTTTATCAAATGGCCCCTAAACTAGGCTTGAGATCGGGCTTTAAGCTAGGCTCGATTCGAGCTTTTACCTAGTCAATCCTGAGGTAGCTCACGAGCAGCTTGGCTCAATGTATATTATAGTAATAGTGGTTTCTATGAACTTATAACTTCTTTCCCATTTTCTTGATCTAACATGCACACAAATAAAAACACAAGTATTAATAGAAAATGAAAATCAGTAATAAAGTCTAAACAACAGGAAGGGTAAAAAGGAACCGATACAAACAATACTGTATAGGCCAACCTAGAATAGCCGCTCATGGTATATCAATGAATCAAGATAATTGTGGGTTTTAACAATGTTTTTGTTTCTCGATGGATACGAGATATATACCCTTGCACAGGATAAAACTCATAATCCGCCCCTGAAATTCCTCTCACTATGGATCGCCTACCAGTGCATTCCACTAATATAAATCATAATGAATGCCAGGTATATTTACCACCCCTAATAATGAGGGACGGAACCAGGGTGGGTACAGGGGGTTTCCGGGACACCCATGGAATTTTGCGGCGTAGTGTTAAATTTTGTAAGACTTCGATTTAGCAAAAATGCACCTGGTCTAAAAAACTTGTGTTCCTCGTTTGGTAAATTTTTTTGTAAATGCACCTGGTCAAACTATATCCTGTTTCCGTTCCTGCCAATATAGTATTTTGTTCTGCAGGTTAACAACACGATTATCCATTTTTTTCTCATTCACATAACACCAAATTTGAACGAGATATAAATATAAATGGCTACTTCAACGTCAGGCCTTTGTATCTATTCGACCAAACTGAAGTTGGAGGATCTTCAAGGTATGGTGATGCTGGTATATGTTTCTGTTGTTAGACGCATAACTAATGGTGGTCTTTGTGGAATTTTATCTAGTCATGGATTCAAGGTGATGGTGTGGAAAGTATTCGACAAGTGCATGTTAACAATAAAAGCATTTCCAAAATTTCAAATGGTGTCGAGGAAGGAAATGTTACCGAAAGAGCCAGTCAAATACGAGGATGGTGGAAGGGGTGGTTGCTAATCCTTGTTGTTGGTGGATGTTTATGCATCATTCATATTCGAAGGAGTTGAAGTGAAAGAATGTGAACTCATTCTAAAATAATTTGTGCCTAAGCTTTTTTACTTTGTGATGTTCAGCTTGGTTTTACAACTTTGTCCAAAAGGTTAGCATTTATAAGATCAAGGTTTTTGTTGCTTTATAAAAATGTTTATCATTTATAAGATCAAGGTTTTTGTTGCTTTCATGTTGCAACCGGAATGTATCAATATTCAACATGGCCCTTTTTTATATTTAAAAGATAACTATGACACTATCTTTACTATAAATTTGTCAAAATTTGATCTCGCTTAAAAGGTTAAAAATTTACAAAATAAGTAATATTGTTCCATTAAAATAGCATTACTTATAAAAGATAATGTAATCTATTAATTATTTATATACTCAATTGCATTTTAATTTATAAACTTTCTTCAGTGTCACTTACACCCACGTATAAAAGGAAAAAAATTGTCGTCGCTATACGCAAGTATTCTTTTAGTATATGTTAGTACAAAAAGTGTAACGGGTCGTAATGGGTATGAATACAGCTTGCCGGACTGGGCCAACAAGCTTATAATGGGCTGATCTTGTACTAATCCAACTAGTTTGAATGATTCACCTACACAAGAAGAGTAAACCGTTAGTCTTACTCAAGTAGGACTCCCCCACGCGACCTGGCGTGAGTAAGTACACATTCTTGAGGGAAAAATAAGAGTATGTGTGTGTAATTATGACAAAGAAAGTTGTACCTTGTATGGGGATTAGAGCCCCTTTTATAAAGGCAGGTTTACCGCTAGGGTTTCCTAGATTATCGCATATAATGGTTAGTCTGCCGAGCGGACCCTTGGGCGGCAAGGTTCGTGTCAATTGCGGATGCGGACGTAAGATATCTTTAACGGCTGAAGGTTCAGCCCGCCGTATATCTTACGCGGGTCTTGAGGTCTGGACCATAGCCTATTTCGTCATTGGGATTACTGTAGGCCCAGGGTTTATAGTTATCTTACGGTTGTTGGGCCTGGGCCCAACATGTGTATTGTGTGTATTGGATCTAGCGGGCCTATTATACATACTATACATCATCAAGTCCCCCCAGTCTAGTATGTGCACTGCGTGCGGTGGATGTTACTAGACTTGAGTTGACTGAACACTTTCCCATTCCGTGCGTTTTTTCTTTTTGAAATGCTTTTCTGGTGCTTTCCTCTTTTTTAGGGATTGCTACGTCATCCAGTCCCCCTAGTCTAGCATATTTATTGCATGCGGATATTGTCGCGTGCGGTAGGTATTTGCTAGACTTTAGGCTTTGACCGGGCGCTTTTTCTACTGTTTCATTTCCTTTTGAAAGCCACGCGACGCGGGCGCTTTGGTCGACTCTTCATTTTCTGCTTTGATTTGAGCTACTGTTTCACGTGCTTGTTTTTTACTCTTGATCTTGACCGTTTATTCTGGCTTTCTTTGACACGTGTCATCATCCAGTTTTAGGTTTTCCCTAAGTATAAATAATGCTCTAACTTTCACCATCGCCGTTTTGTTGTATCTTTTTTGAGAAGAAAAATTCCTTCATCCGTCCGCCCTTTATCCGTTCGCTATGAGTTTGATTGTTGACATAAAGTGTGGTACCCCTTTAGAGACGTTTGGTTCCTTCCTTACGACTTACCATATTCCTTTGGAGGTTCACCCAGAGCTTCCTCCTCCCAGGTGTACGATGCATGAGTGTCCTTCTGGGAAAATTGGTTTGTATAACCACTTTTTTGATCTTGCCAATTTTCGTCTTCCTCTGTCTGTTTTCCTTGTTGATTTGATTAGGCACTATCGTATTAATATTTCCCAGCTTTTGGTTCTTGGCACATGCAGGATTTCTCACTTTGAGATCTTGTGTCGTGCTCATAGTATTACACCAATTATTGCTTTGTTTCGTTGCTTTTATGTTAATTCAAAGTCGAGAGGGTGGTTTTCCTTTAGTAAACGCGATGGCCTTTCCCGCGCTTTACACTATGACTCTTGATTATGTGAAGAATTGGAATGACCTATTTTTCTGGGTCGATGCCTTTGCTTATCCTGATTTGTTCCCATGGCATTCTAAGAAGAACATCTTTAAAGATCCCGTTCCTCGCTCCGACGAGTACAATGCTGATCATTTTGCCGTTCTTGCTGCCAACCCTTATCCCTTCCGGGCATTCCCTGAGCCCTTTTGTTGGTTTGACGCTTATGATTTTCTATGAACGCAGTACCCTAAGTTTCTTCATGATGATCTAACTGGTGAGTTTCGTTTGCGTTCTCTATTTTTTTTGTTTTTTTTTTGTTTTTATATGATATGTCCTCTTTTCTGTACAGTGATGAGTTGGCCCGAGTATATCCAGTCCCCGGAACCTATGAAGGCTATGATGACTACGCTTTTACATCATGATGGGGAGCCTTCTATTATTGAATTTGATGTTCTCCGTACGATGCCACTTATCCCCATTGCTCCTCCTCGTGCTGAGAGTGAGTTGGAGGCTGAAGTTAATCTTCTTTTGGCAAAAGCAGTGCTAATAATCGTGGTGGATCATCTCTTGAGGCTACGGGTTCGATATTGGCCCTTCTACCTACGGTCCTTTGAAAGAAAGGAGGGTCCTTTGCTGAGTGTCCCGGGATCTTCTAGTCCCACCAAGAGATTTCATTCCGACTTTCTACCGGGTCCGTCTAGTAGTAACATTCCTGTTGATGGCTTTCAGGCCTTATTGGCTAGTAGTGTCTTGGAGGCTGAGTTAGGTTATACGGCCCCCCACACTGGGCCTTTCATTACCTCTTTTATTTTCACTAATCCTGTTATTGGTTCTCCAGAAAGGTTGGTTATTTCTTCTGATTCTAGTACCTCTGCTGCTGGGGCTGAGGTTACTTCTTGTGCCAGGTCCAAAAATATTTTGGGTGTCGTTGCTACCACTGTTGCTACAATTGTTCCGGCTGGTATCCCGGTATTGAAGAATGTTTCTCCTTTCGTCAGTTCGTCCTCTGGTGGAGGGGCTAATCAGGATGCTGAAGATCTTGTTGGTCCTTCCGTTAGTCAGCCTTTGGCTGGTGATGCCCAAGCTTCTATTGGGTTTGATCCTCTGCGATCACAGGAGCGTTATCTTCCCAGATTGGAAAGTGTCTAACGGATCTCGTCTTGACAATCCCTTAGACTGCCGTGAAGTTGTTGATGGAGTTGCCACCCCCCCCCCGAGGCTTTCCTCCTTACTTCATGAAATGAGTCATGATCATTTGCTTTCTGGTTTTGACGTCTTGTCGGCTCGTCATTTGTGCTTTGGTCTCGAGTTGCGGATGCATAAATAGCGCTATTTGCAAGAGAAGGAGAGGTTATCCACCAGGTGTGGTCTTCAAGCTGACATGATTCATGGGCCCGAGTCCCAATTGGCACGATTAAAGAGCTGAAGTCTTCTGTTGTTGGTAAGGATGCCTAGCTTGAGCGGTTACCGTGTGCGAATTCTGCTCTTGAATCCCGCAACACTAAACTTGTTAGACATGTTTTCTCTTTTGTTCTCTCTTCTTCTTCCTTCCGCTCCCGCCTCTCTTTTTTTATATATATGACCTACAACATTTTTCATTTTCAGGTGGAAGTTTTGGAAGGTGAATGTTCGAACCTCCGTCCTCGTGTTTTGAAACTTGCTTGTTTAAGGGAGCTCTTTACGAAGGTTGCCATGTATTTGGAAGAGAGACTCCACCCGTGTTTGTTTACCGCTATGTCAGTTCGTCATTGGTTATTGTCCGAAGGTTTCAAGCTTGTCGGTTCGAGTGTTGGCATTCGCGTTACCTTGATGCAATGATGCCATTAGTTGTGCGGCGATAAAGGAATGCAAGAAGGGCTTGTCAGGGCATTTTTCGCGGTACGGGCCGGTACATCTCTTTCCGTGTTACGCCCTTAACCCTTCTACTAAGGCTGATTATGAAAACGCTCTTCAAGTGCTCCGCGGAGTCCAGTTCCCTTTGTTTTCCTCCCTAGAGGCTCTTAAGGATTCTGCTATTGAGGATGTCATGCATTTACTTCATCCTGAGGTATTCTCTGCTGATTCGTCCACCATTAATAGGCTGTTTTATTTGGAGCAGCTGGTCATTCCTACTTGTCTTTCTGGGAGTCATTCGGTGAGTGAGTCTCCTCTTTCCGCTTCGATCAAAGGTTGCTTTGATAGAGCGAAAAAAGTAAGGGAAGGTCTCTGTATGATTGGTTGGCTCTTGCAGATACTTGGTATTCTTTGATTAGTCCTTCATCTATGGAATCTTTAGTGGAATCAGTTCGTATCTCGTCTCTCAAGCATCGCATACTTGAGCATGGTGGCGCAAGTGGCCTTGTGTGCGGATTGTGCTTGCTATGCGGATCGGACCCGTTTGCAAACCCTTCCGCCAAGTATAGTTTGTTGTAATGATACTCTATGTTTCCTATTTTGTGTTACCAGAAGCAACGCACTTTTGTTTTGTGACCTATCATATGCATATTTCGTTGTTTGAACTTTTAGTGTTTTTCTATTTAATCTTCACACGATGTGCCTATTATAATAGTCTTTTTGAATACTTGTGGGTTATTAGCCGATAATTGGACTTGCAACATCTCTTACTTATCTTGAGTTAATTTGGAGGTTACTTAGCCTTCTCTATTTGGAATGTTGTATGGGTCAGTACCACATGTATGCTGCCTTACTTACATGTGTTAATATTTTTCTTGTTTAAAGTAAATGATCAAGAGTTTTTAAAGTAAAAGTTGGTGAAGGTAGCTAAGCTTCACCTTTTTTCATTCAATCATAAAAACATTACAATATAAAAAGGATAGATTGTGACATTAACCCTCCTTCGTAATCCCTGAGGGATGGGTTGCTTACACTTGATGTATGTAACATCTCTTAAGATTGCAAACATTCCAAGTCTCAGGGATTGGATTCTCATGGTCTTTCAGCTTGTATGCTTCCAAGAGCTTCCGTGACTTCGTAGGGTCCTTCCCATTTGGGTCTTAGCTTCCCTCCTTCCTCGGCATGGCTTGCGTCATTGTTGCGGTATACTAAGTCTCCTGGCTTGAAACTTGTATTACGATCTCTTGAGTTATAATATTTCTCCATTTTTGCCTTGATTTTTGCTTCACGTATTCCTACTTGTTCCCTTCTTTCTTCAAGGAGATCTAAATTCATTTCTAATGCTTCGTCACTTTCTTCCATGTTAGCTTCCGCTGTCCTCCATGAAGGCATCCCTATCTCAGCTGGGATGACAGCTTCCGTTCCATATGTTAGTGAGAATGGAGTATCTCTGTTGCTAGATTTAATCATTGTGCGGTGTGTGCGACAGCTCATCTAGCCAATTCTTGCTTCTTTCTTCCAACCGAGCCTTTATTCCTCCTCTGACTACTTTTGTTTCATTCTACTTGTCCATTTGCTTGTGGATGTTTAACTGAAGCAAAGTGTTGTTTTATATTCATTTTTTCATACCATTCCTTAAATGGGTTGTCTCAATTGCTTTCCCCGTGCGAATATTATTTCCCGTGGAGTCCAAATCTACATATGATATTTTCCCACACTATTTTTTGATCCGGTTAGGTGATGGTGGCGACCGGTTTGCTTCTATCCATTTTGTGAAGTAGTCTATCTACTATAAGGAATCGACTCCCCGGCCCTTCCGAAGCAAGTCCTGCTGATGTCAATTCCCCATTTGTAGAACCGCCATGGGATAGGCATTCTTTTTCTGGGTTGATGCGCGGCATAAGCGCTGTCGGGGTAAAAGGAACTTCCTTTTCGTCAAGCAAGTTTTTCAACACCCTAGGCAATGAACCTAATCATTGTAGTGTAGTATTTGGTAAGCCTCGGGGATTTATCGTTATCTAGGGGAATAGGATTGCTAGTAAGAAGTGTAGTACGCTAAGGTTGAGGTTGAGGAAGATTCTTTTTTTATCTTTTTATATTTTTTTAGAAAGGTAAGGGTAAAATCTCGAGGCTTGGATTTGGGGGGTGGTACTTCTACCAATTACTCTACTATTCTAATTATCTAATACTACGGGTAGTCTATGTCTTTTTTATGTGTGCTCGTATGATGATTAAAAATGTGCTTACCTAGATACTATTACTCCCTAGTTATCTTTTATTAGTGTTGAATTGTCACATCCTTATTCTTAACGCGTTGTGTTTTCTAAGGTCGTAGGGTTTGCCTTTTTCCCTAACTCTTTGAGACTACCTTAAGGTTATTGCCTCTCTAAGTCCGCCTAGATGATTCATAAACTATTTTAAGGTTATCTTTGGATGTTTAGACTACTTAAATCCAGCTAAGTGATTCAAAAACTAGGTTCAAAAGATTCTCAAGCAATTAAACACAACGATAGCCTAGTGCACTCCTAAGCCATTTACAATTAAGATAAGAGACAACCAATCAATAATTAACAACTAGGTTTCATAGATCTAAGCAAACAAATAAGAAATTTAGCCGGACATGTTAAACAAGCAACACACACATTCAATGGAAGACATAATGAAATTAATGAAGTAAAACACTTATCTTCATGTAAAATAGGGTTTGGGAACCCCAAGATCTTGCCAATTCTGACTACAAACGCGTTTAGGGTTTTACTCCACAAGTCTACCTCTTAAAATTCTCGAAAATTCAATTTTATATATAATTTTACACTTTGGCGTAATTTTATATGGGCCGCCTTTTTTCGATGGCATCGCTTCGGGGATGGGGCTTCACGCGAGTATGCTTGGGTGGACGCCGGTTGTAGCTTCACCAGTGGACGCCGCTTTTGATTCGGATCTCGGGCGCACGAGATGAAAAGTCTTTGTGACACCCTTCCTCTTAGCAAAGCTGACGCCACGGTGTATTTTAACAAAAAGTCTACTAAGCCCTCGAGATTTTATTCGTGATAAAGGGAGCGGCCGCCTCTCTTTGTGGACGCTCGTCAACTTTGGCGAAAGCACTTGAGTGGCTTCGATCTTGACTTTGCCATTTTCTTCATATATTTGCTCCTTTTCGTCCAAATATGCATCATTCTAGCATTTTGCTTCCAAGAGACCTAAAAAGTGAAAAGGAAAGAAATTAAGCAATAACGGATATAAAGAAGGGCGATTAAGGGCTTAAATGACACCTTAAAAGTGTACGTTTTAAATCCTTATCAAATATTCCTACACTTGGTATTTGCTTGTACTCGCAAATGTGCTTTGGCCAATCAATTTATAAGTTAGGGGGTATGAAGCATTGGTTTAACATAATTCACAACAAGTAGAAGCAACAGAATAGTCATAATAACCACGAAATTATATACTAGCACCTCACAAGGGTGTTTGGATTCTCTCATCTCTCGGGTGTATATGAAATATAGTAAATGGAAACGGAAGATAAACACTCATTAACCGGTCATAGTACATAGATTACCATAGGCTTGAGACTAGATCAAACATCCACCGCTTTGGCATAAGCACCTAGGAACAACTATCTAAGAGGTATTTAAAAGGGTTGGAATGTTAGGCTTACGGTAGGGAAACAAAGGGTTTGGTTGGATAGGCGATTTAGTGGTGCCAAGTCAAAAATCTTATGTTATAAGCATGAAAAGAATGACGTGCTAAGCCAAGACTTGACTCACTAAACTCTAGATACTTTGAAACAAACAAACATAAATATAAAGATAGATGTAGGATAGTAGCCCATATTTTTTTTCATACACTTTTACTCTACCATCCTCTAAGAACATCAAAATATAAAGGATTTATAGGAGCATCCCTACACTTGAGTTTTTATTACTCTAACACTAATTTGACCCGATTTGAAAAGATCAAAACACTTGGAGTATTTAATTATGTAAATAAAGGGAATTTGAATTTAACGTTCTTTCCCGTCAGTCCATAAAATATTGCTTTCACCCATGAGTCCCAATCATCCCAAAATTGTGTACAAAAGATATGACTCGAGTTAGCAACCATGCAAGTAACTAGATAATTGAACTAAGGGTTTAGTATGATAACAATAATGCACTAAAGGTGAGTGCATACATGGTAGGCTAAGGCGATTTGGGTGTACATTTGGGGGTGGATTGTAAACAATCCTCTTCATTGATATTTCGGAAAACCCAAACATCACGCGAGAACCGTGAAGGATAGGCTCAACTGGGACCAAAGGGTCGCGGTACTAAAGATGAGTATATCGGCGGGTGTGGGTAATTACTCAACCAATGTAAGAAAGTAATTATAGTAATGCGGTATCAAACAAGGGTTATCCTTATGCCTCTTATCATTTAGTTATTCCTAACTACACAAGTTTTGTCTCACTAGCGATCTCGGAATGCATCACAAAACAAGTTCTAGAATCTATTATAATACCGGTATACTCTCGAAGCATTAAAGGTGAATGGTTTAATTCCTATAGATCTAGGGGCGAACCTCGAATTTTTGGGGTGAAATTTGAGTGGTAAACGGATTTTGTGCTAGTCATATTACTCCTATCCATGAGACACTTTATTCAAACTAAAGTCCCACTTGTACATGTCATTAAAAATTTTAAATTTGGTGCTAAAATTGCCCCAACGAATAATTCTCATAGCTTATTACACAAATGAAATAGGAAAAGACAAATAATCAAGGATAAGCATAGTTTCAAAGTTCCCGTTTTATTCTTCTCTCCCTACACTTAAAACCAACATTGTCCCCAATGTTCCCTCGAAAAAGTATCAAAGTTATGATAAAGGAAGGTAATTAGAATAGAAAGAAACTAGTACTCCCGATTAGCCTGTAGGGATCGGGTGAAGTAGTGGTTAAATTCTTTCCAAGAAGAATGTATGCTGATAAGCTTCATCCATATTATGTTTTTTCTTGATAAACAAAACTCGCACACTTTAAGAAAATTGACCAAAACCTTCACGAAAATCGGTGGTAAAACTATATATGACTATACTACTATATATGCTAAATGGAATGGAATGATGCAATTTTTCTGGAAAATTAAGACCGAGGATTTCCAAAATTTATACTTAGCAAGAAAACAAGAAAATTTATAACATGTTTTTGCTCCACGCGTCGTCAGTTCTAATTCCTCGATGCCTTCAGGTTGTCCGACAGCCTGTTTCACCGGCTTTCCTGAAAAATTGCGGAAAAATTACACCTTTAAAATCTGAAAAAATTCCCGAAACATCCATTATGACTCGATACAAGCATTTGACTCTAACAACACACATATATATCAATTTCATTAATTGTAATTCTCATGTTCACGTTCTTTTAAAAAACGTGTGTAATCCTCCCTACACTTATCTTATTGTAAAATACCTTTATATGTAATTAAGGCGAGGTTAAAGACAAAATAAAGCATTTTCACAAATTCAAACATGAGAACAAACAATAATGAAAAGATATATGACACACAAACAAGCAAACAATTAAGCATGGGTTGCCTCCCACGAAGCGCTTTTCTTTATTTATGAGTCTTGTAGCTAGACTCAAGTCGCGGTTCTACGCTGTCTTGTAATGCTTATATGCCCATATCTGCTTCATTCAAATGTTCTCTCACTTTTCTTGTACTCATCTCCTAACTCTAGCCATTTCATAGTACCTTTCTTTCATAGTATGCTTAAGTCCCCGTTGTTTGTCTCTTTCACTAAGTATCGGAATCGGAGCCATTCGATTGCATGCCTCTATATCTTTGTGCTTAAACCTAGGGTGCGTACGGGGCATTTGATAGAAAAATTCCTCAACTCCATCGGAGAATGTGACTAAACCATCAATCATCCTGTTAGGAATTGGTAATTCCATGATAAAGTGTCGGTCACGCCAATTAAGGTCTAGCATATGTTAGCTCGTAGACGTGTCGGTATTTACATTATTTTATATTAGTTGTTAGTTATTAGTTTAGTTTTTAGCGAGTGTAACACCTTGGAGGAAGGAGCGGCTTTACCCATCGATACCCGATCCACGATGCCATGAGGTCGTGGTGTATGTAGTATAAATACCCCTTCCATCCATGGAAGGGGTGGTGCTTCTCATTCAATCTAACATTTCCTTTGTGTAAACCAAGTCTCTAGCAAGAACACCCTCTCTATCTACTTTCTCTCTAATGGCAAACATGTATTTTGATCATCCAAGACCACCCGAATCATCAACACAATAATATATCGATCCTACAATTGGTACCAGAGCCAAGGTTTTTGTGTTGTGTCAATTTATTGTGGTTATTGATACATAGTTTAAACTGTTTTGGTATTTTTTCTTGACCAGAAATATGTTATTTGATTCTTGTGGGTGAACAAAGGTTTGTTTAACATGTTTGTGCCTTTGTCTAAAATGTTATTGCTTTTTCAAGCTCTTTATATCGCTTTGTTTCAAAAGCTGTGTCCACATTGTCTCTACACATTTATCAAGTCACATATATCATGTCTTAGACTGTTTGTTAATGTTACCAATATCAGTGTTTTATTAAGTGGTCATACCATCTATTTTCGTAGTCAAATGGGTCAAAAAAGGAAACATTTTTATGCATATTTTAGGCAATATGAGCGAAATGGTCGGAAAATGGTCGGAAATCTCATCGGAAAATGTCACAATTCTTGCTAGCGACTTGTCATGTAACCGCCCGATTCATAGTTTCTATGTAGCGACTTGTCTTTACAAGTCGTGAGCGAGTTGTCTCAGACATCGTATAGCGACTTGGTTAAATATTTCGTGCTAGCGACTTGTAAACTAAAAAATTGGATAGCGACTTGTCATTTTTTAATGACAAGCGAGCTGTGTTTCAAAGTGGTAGCGACATACTATGATTTTTTAGTTGACTGGTCAATAGCACTTGACTTGTCAAGTTTTATATAGCGACTTGACTTGACTCACGAATCATAAAAAGTTAGCGACTTGGTGAAAAATGTTAGCAAGTTGTTGACTCATACAAAATCATGTCCAACAATACAAAATATCAAGACTCACATGTGACTTGGGTTATTTTTCCATCATAAGTCCAAAATTAAGCGAAAAATCTAATGGCCTTGACCGATGACTTCAATCAACAAGAACCATTCCAAATACCCTAAACCATCATCTTTGTCCAACTCAACTCACAAACAAATCCTCTACTTCAACATCATCCCATCTCCAACTTACAAGAACAAATCTCAAAGCAAAATGAAATTGTTTGTTGATCTCAGCTCTAATCTCATGGAACTCATATTTTATTAAGACCAAAGGTCTTATATACGATATTAGAAATCTTCATTGATCATGAGATACTATTCGAGATAAAGAAACGAGTTTAACACCTTTGTTAACTCTATTTCTTTTTCGCTTTAAGACCTCAAAAATAAACAAAGAACATACTAATCTTACCCGTGACCATGAGGATGTGAAGCCTATTTCATCATTTGAAGCCATCTCTGTCACTACAAAACTCCACCTCGCCATCCCTATGGCGAGGCTATCCGTTTCTAGGATAGTTGTGTTCAATGTTGAATGGTATACAACTAATGGGGTGACTCGCTTTGAGAGGATTGATTGAGGTCTCATCTTTTGATATCCATGGTGTTTATTTGTTGATCGGATTATTTGCTAATGTGAGTTTTTGTGATGCTTCATTTTCTTGTTGTGAGGATGAGATGAGACCTGTGTTGAGAGAGGCGCACTTGGAATTAGGGTTAGGTTTAGATACGGTATTTTAGGGGATGTGTGGCTTTATATACCCGAGTAATTAGGGTATAAGTTTTTGTTGATACTAGAGTGTTATGTCCGTCGTGGGCTTGAAGCAGACTCTTTGATGTGGGCCGTGTTTGTTGTAGATTATATGGGCCCCTAGTTGTTTTTTTGTGAAATGAGCTGAAATACGTTACCTACTATATTGGCTATGATGGAGTTAACACACACGGATGACACATTCTGTTTATACCATAATAAATTTAAAAACGTTGTTATCCTGATTTTTGTGTTAAAATTATGGATACACTGTTTTTTTATTATGTTGGTACTTGGACCTGGTGTAAACGTCATTTAAAGATTTGCATGATATTTTCTTGGACGTGATATTAACGAACGTGTACATAGGCCTGGTATTAAATGAATGATTTGAAGGAACGGGTATTAACTCTTTTGGACTTTGGAACATGGTGAGACAGATTCTATATGGGCATTTTCAAGCGTGTAACTACTTGTGGTTTATGATAGACTCATTCATAGGCTGACTTTGGTTAAGTGAGGGATCCGGCAGTAAGTCTTGCAATGGGCCGAACGTTAACCTCTTTGTCATGGGCCTTAAATATGTTCCGGTTTAATATCTTGGTTTTGTCTGGAGGAATATTGGCATATTGGTATCTTGGCTAACTTCTTTAATATGTCACGTGATCTTGGTATCTTAGTTTTGTTTTGTCAAGAGGAATATTGGTATCATGTCACGAGGTATATTGGGTTAATATTGTTTGAGCACTTAATATGTCACGTAATAGATGGAAATTATTCTATAACATCAAGTTAAATGCATGTTTAAGGAGTTATGTAATATACCATGAGTATATATAACATGTCACGTGATCTTTAGTATTAATGACTTATTATAAGCTTCTTTGGTATCACTATTAAGTGTGGGATGAAATCACATTTGGGACTATGATTATTTGAGTTATTTGTGATTTGGGATTGAGAATTATGAACGCGAGATCTCCGGTTAATCACATTTTATTCCTGATCGTGCATGAGTTATTTGAGTGATTGGATGGAATAAATGATTTCAATGGGCCATGTGATAAATTGTATTAATCTGAAGCCGTTATGTGGTAACTTTTGGACCAAGGTTGAACTTAATATCGAATGTGCTAATCTTAAGTTTGAACTTAGAATGAATTATGATATGGGCTTACGTTGGATCACGGTGTATTTTTGTATGATGATGAGATTTGGGTTGATGATATTTATTGTGACCGCGTCGCATTTAATACTTTGGTCTATATATTTTCACAAAGAATATTATGTCTCGGCTAGAAGTGTTTATTGGAAAATGTTGACTATGGGGTTGTTTGGACGGTATTTCTTATTTGGATTTGAAGTGAGGTTTTCCGGGCACGTTTACTTATTTCGTCTTCTTTCTTTCTACCCTTCGGCGATGATGATTTGTTTGGGCATTTATAGAGTGTGATAAAGACATGGCTATTTAGTTACGTTTGTGATTCTGTCTCGTCTAACCCACAACGTAGCTATCACTTCGGTGTCTCACGCAGTTGAGAGTATGTCAAGAGGTTTTGTACATTGGGTACACCGTTTCTTCTTCACAAGGATTAGTGCAAGCTTAAGTAACTTATCTGGGGGAATTTTACTTCATGATCAAGTTTGGCATATCGGGTTTACTTCTCCATGAGTTCACTACAATAGCCGACAGAATGCGTGAATGATGTGCTTACCAATGTGTTGATTGGATGGTTGATGATGTTGTTGATGTTGGATAATGAACCGTTGATGAACCGCTGCATGTTCCCTAAAATGACATTCACCAAAACCAAAATTGTCATAACACATCTCGCTTCACATTGTATTCGGTTTTGTCTTGATTTTGTAAAATCCCGTGAAAGAAACTATTTCTTGGTTTAAGTCATAGACTTGTAAAATCCCGTAACAATGGAAACATCCCGGTAAAAGTAGTGCATTTCGGATCTATCTTACGGTTTATTCTTGGTTTTATAAAATCCTCGAAAAGAACCTATTTCTGCGTTTAAACCGTAGAATTGTAAAATCCCTATTGATGGAACCATCTTGGAAAGGAAAGTGTATTTCGAGATCTTATTTGACGTCGCGCCGTTTCAAGAAGGGATAAACGGTATACTTAATGAATTGGATGTGTTTTTGGATACTTGTCATGGCGTTTGTTATTGGTTTACGGGGTTATGTGCTTTTTAACCATGGTCGGGATGAAACCATTATCATAGTTCACTTAAACGCAAAGGCTAGATTTGAGCTTTTAATCAAGATGTGACAACGGCTTAATCAAGTATTATTTATTTGAGGTTGAAGTGAAATATCACTAGCGAGTGTACTTAGTATCCGAAGGTATTTGGGATGGTTGGATGAAGATTCTTCAAGATCCTTGTTCGAGCTTATTATCCAAAACTAAGACTTGGAAATCTAGTTATTGTTGGGTGTCTTTTACCTTTTCTTTTACCACTTGGCGGAATTGGGCTCATACCACCACAAAATAACTATCACTTTAAGGAGTTACGTTGTAGTGCTCAGTGTCACATTTAATTATGGATTTTCAAGAGGTAATGTACGTCTTATACTTGATGGTTGGTTGGTTGAAGAGTATATAGTACATAGAGAGTACTAGAGATGCTAATGGAAATCGGCACCGCTCTTTGTTACATATGTGCAAGTTTAAGTCGAGTTCGGTTAGTTTACTCGGTCAAATTCATCATATTGGTTTTCCATCACCTGTCACTACAAAGAGCCTACTGAATGATAATGGTGATGATTACATGTTTTGCCAAGAGATGATGGAAAGAGAGAGATTGCGACGCTCACATCAGCCAGGCCTCAGTATTTCATCATTATGACGCTTGAACACAACAGCTCAAGCCTCTCTCCAAAGAAAGAAAAGTGTAATGCGTGTGCGCTTTATCTTCAAGAAGAGAAATCTTCTTATTATGACCATTCTCATCAACATGCTTCATACTTTTTCCATGTGCTTTAGTCATCAAGTGAACCGGGCTACCATTGATTGTTTTCTTATTCAACTTGCTCTACCATAAGGACGATGGCGACATCATGTGCTAATTTTGGCGGGGAGAATGTGAATAGAATACATTTGGATGATTTCACTTATTTAGTCAAGAATGGCAACTTTGTCGCGCAATTTCGGTGGGAGAAGCTAAGTATGATAATTTGCATGGTTGATTGTTATTCGAGAATAAATGGTCAACGGCTCCAAACTCATGTAAGAACCGAAGCTTTTCTTCCGGGTCATCTTTACATGGAGTTTCTTCTAAGAGTCGTTGGTTGACATCTTCACTCGGATCGATGAGTTTATCGACAAAGTGCTTCCGGTTAATGCTTCACGCGATACATCAATATGATGATTCCAACAATCTCGTTCTTGTTTGATGTGATTGGTAGTTTGGTGTTACCATCTTGTGTGTTCGCTTGCCTGATTGTTGATTTCCTTGATAAACATCTTTCTGTTCTTGTTTGATTGGGAGGGATTTTAGTTAAGGGGATTTGCAAGATGTAAGTTAATCGGGATGCTTTTTGGTGTGAGTTGAAGATGTTAACTATCTATTCCCCAACTGAACAATCTTGAAGAAGTCGAGTCTCGATGTTCTACATTTTTAGCTGCATGTTAGAAGACTAAAGACGAGTTGCATTTGATTATCCAAAGACTTCTTCATATTCCCGCATTTTCAGTTTTAGGGGAGAGCACTAATCGGGGAGGGTGAAATGTCGATTTAATCCCCAATTAGACTTGCTCATATTATTCACATGTTGATTCTCCAATGACTTCTGCCGCTCTTCTCAAAAGATTTCTAGTATTTAGGCTTTCAAAGAGTTGTTGATTCTGAAGTGTGAAAACCAGCAGGGGAAGGAGACACGTATCTAAATGCGAGTAAACTTGATGAACTTAATACTTCTAAGTGATTGAAGATATCCCGGAAGAAAATGTTATTACCGCAGAGAAACTCAAGGTTTGACTGATGGCGAGTAAACTTGATGGACTTAATACTTCTAAGTGATTGAAGTTATCCCGGGAAGACAAATGTCATTACCGCAGAGAAACTCAAAGTTTTAATGCATCAAGGCGTTTAGTGTTCTTATTCCAACTATGTGGGGGAAGAGATGGAAGAGTTAGTTTCTGAAGATGGAAGAGGTACACAAGTGTGTGATGATTTTGATGTTATCACAATCATCGGAGGAGAGAGATTGTGTACATTGGGGATGCTCAAATGTTTATACTTGGGCTTAATCGTGCGATTGAGATATAATCACTTATTCCGTGTTGACATCCGCAGAGATTGTCACCCGCAGAGATAATCGTGATTCGCCCGCTTCTTCAATGTTATCGGTTATTCTCTCTTTGGGCATTGTGTACCGGTTCTTGAGATTCATACACTTTCTTCTGTGGGGAGAGAAAAGTATACATCGGGGTTATTCTTTGGCTATTGGACTTAATTTGCTACTTTGATGGTATAAGTTTCTTTGTATTCGGGTATGTGTATTCGGGTTCGTGAGCTCTAGTCTAAGAGACTGACTGCATCAATTCATCTACTTGGGGGAAGTGTTCTCTTGACACCTTTTGGAATGGATTGCTTCTGACTTCAGTGGAATGAAATTTGAGAAGATTTATTTATGTGTGGGATGATACGTTGTTGTTCTTCTATTGGATGATATAACCCCGAACGATGAATCACGGTGATTATTCTTAAAAGGAGCTGCATGTTCAATGATAATGGTGTGCCTCTTTGTGCACCTGGCTAAGAGAAGCTTGAAAGAAAGCTTTGATCCTGCGCCTATAGGATTTTCGGTTTGGGGGGAAGCTGCCAAAGTCTCACTTTCAGATGGTTCAATTTCTTTCTTCAATACAAGAGCCTTGGAAACTTTGGTGTTGAAAGTTTTAGGGATGATGACTTCTATCTTCTTCAACGGGGTTGCTCGATATCCTTATCTCGGTAATCGTATCATCATTATCTCAAACTATATCATCTTCTCTATCTTTGTATATATTTATCAGAAAAACAAAATACAAAAATATAAAACCAACAAAAACAAAATAGAAAAATATAAAACCTTCAAAAACCCATAAAAATCAGAAAATTTGAAAAATACCAAAAATATGTTTTCCAAGACATGTCTTCTGGTATCGATAACATCTCCGGTCTTAGAAATGTCATTCAATAATGGCACGGGACCATAGATGAAGTTCGAGCATGAGGTGTAAATATTCTTTTCTAAACATGTCAAAAAAAAAATTGTCTTGCAGTTACTTCTGACTATAACCCGTGCTTAAACCATGGCTTGCTATTATTTCCGATAGCAACCTGCTCTTCAAGGAAGGAAAGTGCTGCGCTAAGAAATTTTTCAAAAATTCGTGCACTTATCCTAAAACCAAATTGAGGAAAGTATGTCAAGGATCTTGTGTTCCTACTCAAATATTTTTGCTTCAAAATTCTTCAAAAAAATATTTGTTTTAACAAAATGGTGGAAATCGAGTTGCTTGTAAATCAATCGGTTTCAGAGTTTTCGTAAAAAAATGAAAAACTCAATCAATCACTTCAGCGCTTTTAAATTTTTCAGAATATGAGTCATTGATTGAGGGGAAGAATGTTTTCAAATATATATCATCTAAACGAGCTTATCTAATTATCCTATATGCTTAATTCAAAATGATGTTAACCTACGTTGAAGGACTAGGTGCCTAGGATATGATTGTTAGGTTTAGATGATTAGAGTTTGATGAACACATAATCCCATGCCTTATATGATCTGATTGATATGTTGAATTGACTTTTATTAGTCGATTGTTTGTTTAGTGACGTCGTAACCACCATATATTTGTAGTGTTCACTAACGATGCGTATATTGGTATATAAGAATGTTCCCCATCCGGATCACAGTTTAAGATGATTGGATGCCGAAAGGAAAGGGTAACGATTTTTTGGATCGACAAACGAAGAAACGGAGCTTAACTTGACTTCAATGGAGAGTTGACATAAATGCAACGTAAGAGGTCTCACTGCATCAGCAGATGGTTTTCTTCAATAGCAAATGAAGAAACGGGGTTAATTTGACCTCGCTTGGCATTAAAATGCAACGAAAGAAGTCTCACCGCATCACAGATGGTTTTTCTTCCAAACTCACGCCAAAGATCAACAACGGAAGCTTCTCAACCACCTAAGCGTATCTTTGTGCAGACACCATTTTCTAAAACTTTGATTAAAATTGTTTTGAAAATGAAAAATATTGTTTTGAAAATAAATTGGACTAAATTTTGAAAATCACCGTACTTCTTTTTATCAAAACCTAAGTCACTCAATTATTGACTTCGGTCATCGATTGAGGGGGAGAGTGATTTAAAACAAAGTATTTTCAAACGATATGTCATGGTATGATTTTTCTTTTGAATCAAGGTCTTTCAAAATGAAATTTTTGCTGTTCTTGTTTGATTGTGAAATTGTTTTATTTTACTTAAAGATCTCTTAAAACTATCATACCGGACACTAACAATCTTTAATGTCTAAATCGTCCTTATTAATCATTTTCAAAATTAAATTTTGCCATGTCTTTCCCTAAAACTTTTCTAAATGATTTAAATCAGATGGGATCACAAATCTCAAATGGTTTGATATTTTTGATCATGGGAGAGATCGTGATTTAAATCTCAAATATGTTTTAATGAAATTGGTTTTAGTCCTTTAAAGGCACTCCTCTGCCTCCATGTGCCAAACGATTTCAAATACACAATGCACATGTTGAGGAGGAGGATTTATCCAAAACAAGATGAGTATTTAAACCTGGCCACATATTCTCCCATGTTTTCTAAACCTTATTAAATCATGTGGGATCCAAAATCTCAAAGGGTTTGATATTTTTGATCGGGGAGAATTTATGATTTAACAATGAAACTTGATTAAAGATGATCATTTTTGATTCAATGTGCATGCCGCTCTCCCATACTGCAGCAAACGCCAATCTCGGCACATATTGAGGGGAGCATTTCAAAAAAAATAAACTTTCAAGGTACAAAGATTTATATGTTTCAACATAAAGTACCTTGATTGATTTTCTAAATGGTTTCTTAATAGAATTTGTGATTGTGGATGTACTTCAAATGAACTCTTTCCTCTATGTGATAAAATGATTTCAAATATCCTACGCACATATTGAGGGGGAGAATTTACCAAGAAAATCAATTGGCTTTTTCTATGAAAATTGTGATCAAAGAAAATATTTCAAAGTCCTCTTACCTCCATGTGCTAAAAAATTTCTAAATCATATGCACATGTTGAGGGGGAGGTTTTATAAATGATCAAAACAATTAAGGTACAAAATGCTTTGATTTTATATCACAAGTACCTTGATTGGTTTTTCGAAATGATTTTTCAATTGGTTTCGAGAAGGAATGAACTGTACCTAAAGACCACCATTTTACTTTATGTATGGAGTTATAAGGATGGTGAGGTTAGGTATTAGTTCCCACGATCCCCTTAACCTGGAGGGATCTACCAGTGGACAATCCACTAGATAGTGTAGATTCCTTAGGTATATTGGAAAAAAGGAGAAAATGAGAATATGGGAAGAGGTCTTGGAGACAGAGCTAGAACTGGAATAAACCCAACTAGGTTCTAGTAATGAAGTCTCGTAAGTAAGCGGAAGGGGTTGAAGAATGAAAAAGAAATTAATGTGAAAAGGGGTGAAAAGAAATAGCCCTCCAATAATTCAACCTTAGGGCAGAAACCGGTTCAATACATATGCTCTTGGTTGTTACCAAGGTAACACGGTATTGAAGACAAGACGTCATGGACCCAGTGGACGACTGCACTAAAACTTCCCAAGCTACTCAAGTTCCTCTTAAAAGGGCTTGTTTCAATCTCACGGGGAACCGACATAATCTATCGACTTTCTCTTAGATATTGTTGATATTGAAGAAGGAGACCCTCTCCCAAGTCTCCGGCATAGGAAACCAAATGTGCACAATTGAGTCTAGAGCCAAGAGATCATCCACAACATCTCATTAGGACACTAAATTCTTGAAGACTTGCTGTTTCACACAATGTGGAAAGTAAGTATATATTAAGAGTCCTACGCATTATCCTTGTGGTATTGCCAGAACATCCGAGTGATATGTAAAAATATTCACAATGAAGATGGAAATCCTTCTAGAGCCAACATCAAACAAGCTCTTGGTGGGTGACATGTGAGATCTTTTTTAAAGATCATGCTTGTGACAAGCGGATAGAAATGATGGGGCGATTCACTTGTGAATCAACCTTGGTCCCGGAAATGAATTGACGAATACTTTTGGAAAAACCGTTCGATGTGCAAATCTTCTTCTCTAGCACATCGAATGTGTATTCATTTTCAAACACAAAAAGTATATCTTGTTGAAAAATACTTTTGGAAAAACCGTTCGATGTGTAAATCTCATCTTTTATCTAGCACATCGAATGTGTACTTTTCAAAAATATAAAAGTATTTATGATTGAAAATTGATCTTTCTCATAAAACCTTCGTTGTATTGCAAAACTCTTTTTCCAACACGCATTGTTTTTCAAATCATTTTTCATCAATCGCTGAATCTCAATTTGTTTGGTTCACTCACCCTCGTGTTGTCTTCTTTGAGACGTCCCGGTTTGAGAACGGCTAGAACAGTTGTGAAACCTGCTCAAGAAGATTCTTCTGAATCATACCCATCATGTAGTACTTTCGATCGATCAACGGGGAACCGTGGGCGTGTAATTCCTCAATTCAACGAATGTGATCAAAGACACTTTCGTGTTTTTATTGCTAACCGTTGTTTGCGGTACATTTGGACCGGTTGTGATCAAAATTGAGGAGTCAATCCAAAGCCGCATGCTCACGGCATCCACACTTAATTGAAGAAATCATGACTTGTGCATATCCATGAACTCGCCGGATATTTTTATATCAGGCTTCTCGCTTCTGGCTGCCGCAAATATCTTGAACCAATAAAAGCTTCCGCTACTCTGATGAAAAGATGTCATGATCCAAAAGTGTGAGCATGTCGGTCCGAAAGTCACAACTTCACATGATGGCAACACAACTATGGATGATCCAGAGAGATTTGATGTGGCTGATGATCTCAATGAAAGCTCAAAGATCATCAAAGATGTGGATCAGTTCAAAGACCTTCACTGAAAGTACTAAACTGGCGGACTTTGAAGAAGATTACGGATGAAGAACGAAATCAAGAATAGAATGATAGGATTCAAAATGTAAATCATGGGGTGACCTCCTTGGGAGATTGTTTAAATTGGTAATTCCATGATAAAGTGTCGGTCACCCCAATTAAGGTCTAGCATATGTTAGCTCGTAGATGTGTCGGTATTTACATTATTTATCAGTTTATTAGTTAGTTATTAGTTTAGTTTAGCGTAGTGTAACACCGTGGAGGAAGGAAGGGTCTTTACCCATACCGATCCATGTGCCCATAGGAGGTCGTTGTGTCAGTAGTATAAATACCCTTCCATCAACAGTGTGGTGCTTCTCATTCAATCTAACCTTTCCTTTGTGTAAACCAAGTCTCTAGCAAGAACACCCTCTCTATCTACTTTCTCTCTAATGGCAAACATGTATTTTGATCATCCAAGACCACCCGAATCATCAACACAATAATATATCGATCCTACAAATCCGTTCATTCAACTTAGTCATTCTCTTAAAGGATGTTCCAAATATCACTTGAGTGAGGCTTCCATTAATGAATTCTCCTAAATCTTCTACGACCATGAATTCAACCACATAGGCAAAACTTCCAATAAACACATTCAAGTAAGTGACCGCATCAACAACATTGTCCCCTTGATAGGCTAATTCATTCACCTTGATTTTATTATATAGGTTTCTTGAGATTAAGTTTAAAGTTAAGAATGAGTGCAAGTTAGCATCAAAACTTACAAATCCTATTTTACAAGGGAATTGCCTGTTAAAGGGGCCATCAACCTCAATTCTACACCTAGGGTCAAAACATTGGGAGGGGTCTTCTTCCATTTCAAAATTAACTTCATCGATGACCTCCCCGTTATCAAGTGCCTCTTCATAGTCTAATTCTTCATTGGAATCCGAGTCATAGAAAGGACTATGTTGTTGCCAATTTATTTCATTGTGCCCTATGTGATTTCCAAAGTGGTGAATGGGTGAAAGGTTTTGTGGGATTGCGTTTTGTATTGCGTAATTGGGAGGGGGATTGGGAGCGAGTAGTGCAAAGTTTCAATGGCGAAAGATGCGAATCATGGTGAGTAATGGGAGTTACGAACAAAGTCACGAAGAAGGGAGATAGACTACGAGGAAACTAAAAAATGAGAAAAAATCTTACTTGATAAGAATAAAGCAAGGGAACCTAAACGAGATAGAAATCTAACTAGCTATTCTATTCCGACGAAGCGGCCGCCAAAAACTTGATCTCTGCGGCACAAGGCGTTAGAGGTCAAAGGAACTTCCTTTTCGCCGAGCAAATTTTCAACACCCTAGGCGTGAACCTACTCGTTGTTGTGTAGTATTGGGTAAGCCTCTGAGGATTGATATCGCTCTAGGAATAGGAATGCTAGTAAGAAGTGTACTACGCTAAGGTTGAGGTTGAGGAAGATTCTTTTTTATCTTTCTATATTTTTTTAGAAGGGTAAAATCTCGTGGCTTGGATTTGGGGTGGTACTTCACCGATTACTCTACTATTCTAATTATTCTAATACTACGTAGTCTATGTCTTTTATGTGTGCTTGTGATGATTAAAAATGTGCTTACCTAGATACTATTACTCCCTAGTTATCTTTTATTGGTGGTTGAATTGTCACGTCCTTATTCTTAACGCGTTGTGTTTTCTAAGGTCGTAGGGTTTTCCTTTTTCCCTAACTCTTTGAGACTACTTTAAGGTTATTGCCTACGAAGTCGGTTAGATGATTCATTAACTAACTTTAAGGTTATCTTTGGATGTTTAGACTACGAAATCCGCTAAGTGATTCAAAAACTAAGTTTCACAAAGATTACTCAAGCAATTAAACACAACGATAGCCTAGTGCACTCCTAAGCCATTTACAATTAAGATAAGAGACAACCAATCAACAATTAACAACTAGGTTTCATAGATCTAAGCAAACACACAAAAAATTTAGCCGGACATGTTAAACAAGCAAGCATACACACATTCAATGGAAGACATAATGAAATTAATGAAGTAAAACACTTATCTTCATGTAAAATAGGGTTTGGGAACCCTAAGATACTGTCCAATTTGGACTACAAACGTTTAGGGTTTTTACTCCACAAGTCTACCTCTTAAAATTCTAAAAATTTGATTTCTATATATAATTTTACACTTGCGTGGCGTGGCCTTATAGGCGGGACCCCGTCAGATCGCCGTCATTAGGGTTTTGTCTTGGGCAGTAATCGTTGGGGACGACTTTTACGTTGTAGTTGTGACGCCGTCGAGCTTAGCCAGGGGCGTCGTTTGATTCTCGGATCTGGGCCGTCGAGATGAAAAGTCTTAGTGGCGCCCTTCCTCTTCAAAGCTTGACGCCGTCCGGTGTATTTTGCAAAAAGTCATCGAGCCGTCTGAGATTTTTAATCGTATAAAGGGATGGCGTCGCCCTTTAGTTGGGACGCCGTCAGCTTCAGTTTTAGCAGCTTGAGTGGCTTCGATCTTGACTTTACCATTTTCTTCATGAATTCACTCCTTTCGTCCAAATATGCATCATTCCAACATTTTTCTTCCAAGAGACCTAAAACGTGAAAAGGAACGAAATTAAGCAGTAACGGATATAAAAGTGGTCGATTAAGGGCTTAAATAACCCCTTAAAAGTGTACGTTTTAAATCCTTATCAAATATTCCTACACTTGGTATTTGCTTGTCCTCAAGCAAATGTGATTTTGGCCAATCAAATTATAATTTAAGGGGCATGAAGCATTGGTTTAACATAATTCACAACTTATCATGGGTGCTTCGGAACTGGCCTATGCACCTGACAGTTTTTGCATGCTTGGATTGGCTTTCGGGCGTCGTCATGCATGGTGGGCCAGTAGTATCCTGTGCTGAATATTAACTGTCAATTTCCCCCAATAATGCTTGTAATTTATATCATTTATATGGATTTACGATTGTTTTCCATTATATTCCACTTTCAGGTAAATTACGAGCATTGGAGAAAAGAGGCGGAGGTGGAGAATTATTAAAGATTTATCATAGTATGCTCACTTTGAAGAAGATTACGGCGTAAATCATCTCTCACATTACCGTAATTCAAAGCATGACTCGTAAAGCCAACTTATCGGAAGATTACTGCGTAACTCTCTCTAAAGATTACGACGTAACTATATTAAGTCAAATGAGGTTCACCGCTGATAACTACCGTAACTCGTGCATAAACTACGGAGTAACCAAGAATTATTAAAGATACGGTAACCACTTCTAAGGTTACGCGTAACCAAGAGATCTAGTGCAATTTACGAAGAATTAGATGATTACACATGTAACTATTTTATTAGTTACGCAGAACCAGATATGGCCTATAAATACCCCACGATTTCCAGCATTTCAAACCATCCCATTTCACACACCACAACCAACTAACGTGGGAAAAGCCATAGGTGTGTCTGTGAGGAGCATCTGGAGCTATCTCCAAGGGAGAAATCACTCCTTACGATAAGCATTAGCATTTTATCTTTTCTTTTTACTTTTCAATTCATGTATTTCGTAACATTGAATATTGAATTGATTTGTATGGTTAATATGAGTGGCAAAGCACCTCTTGGTGCTGGCCTAGTTATGATTCCTTAATTTTTTTGTTTGCGTTTACATTACTTCCGTATAATTATTTCTAAGTGTATGCATGCATAGTTTATTGGTAGCTACCCATGTTTTGGTAGTTTTGAATGGCGGTAGAAGCTATTTGCTTAGGAGATATGACCAACTGACCCTAAGTGAGTAGACTGAGACGAGAAGGGTAAGATCGATGCCCAACTGGCTGACCTTTTCTACTTGTGCGATTTGACCAAATGATCACCTACCGTTTGGATGAACTTAAGAATTAGGGGTGAGTGTCTAAGATGCTAGCGTCCGGGCACTCACTATTATAAGTCTAGCATGTAGCTTTAACTTAATGACTCGGCTTAGGGACCAGGGAACAACTGGATTTATGAGGGGACACCGACCCTCCAGTGGTGGCATCTTTCTGATAGGTTAGGTTGAACTGACCAAATGTTGTCCCTCGACTTTGACCCCACCTGAAGTAATTGGAAGTAAGTAGACGTAGACATTACTAGCTAGGATGAATAACTAGGTTAGCACCACTCTCCTCTATTGATCACATCCTTTGCCTTTATTTGCTTTAGTAGTTAATTAATTAAACCAACTTAAAAATGCGGACACCTAGACTTAGTATTAATCCAACACACATAGCTCTTGGGACGACCTCTGTTTTACCGAATACTACACTACACACAACCGGATACACTGCCTGTTAGTGCATTAGGGTAGACCATAGGTATAACAAGATATTATAAATATTAAAACCTGGTCAGTAAAACCTGCGTCAAGTTTTTGGCGTCGCTGCCGAGGAGTTATATTAGGATTGCTATTAAGTCTTTCATTTTTGTTTTGTTTTAGATTTCTCAAATTCTCACGATCACTTTTCAAGTTTTCAAGTACCATGGAAGTTGTTAACATTGATGACGTCATTCTTTAGGAATATTTGGCGTTGACGAGAGCAGAACAAGGGCCAGGTCTCGTAAGACCGGCAATTGGAGCTGATGTTTGTTTCGCAATTAAAGACCAATTTATGAGGGAGCTTCATGCTAACCCTTTTTCTGGAAACAGGGACGAAGATGCGTATTAGTACGTTGAAAATGTCTTATACATCACAAGCATTTTCAACATTCCGGGTGTGTCTCATGACGTTGTTATGCTAAGGGTATTCCCATGACTCTTCTTGGGCGCGAAGATGGATCGAAGATTACCGCCCGGATGTTAATACTTGGGCTCTACTAAAGAAGCACTTCATCCGAGGTATTGCGCTCGATTCGAAGATTTCTAACCAAATTCTTGGAAATCCATAATTTCAAGCAAGAAGACGATGAAACATTGTATCAAGCACGGATAGATACAACGATCTCCTTTACAAATGTCCTACACATGATCTGAACAACCAGCAAAAAGTCAACATCTTCTACAAAGGAATCAATGTGACTACAAGACAGATTTTGGACTATCAAGGACCGATCCCGCACATGACTCCTACTTTAGCAATTGAAGCCATTCGAAAAATGGTCGATCACTCCCAAAATGGCACGATGGAGGAAGCAAAGAAACCAAGGTGGGAAGTTCTTACGGCGGAATTGCACCATCGCTAGCAAAATTGAAAATCTAAGTCGTGATATGCTCAAAGTCAGAGAAACCGTTCATGCCATCCAAGTGGGTTGTGAAAAATGTGGGGGAGGACATCTCACCAAGAATTGTCCTCACGTTAACGAAGAAAACATAATCGAAGAAGCTAAATATGGAGAAAATTGACCATTTTATGGAGATAATCGAAATAATAACGGATATCGTGGAAATTACAACTGTGGGCCTTATGGAGAAAGAAAGCCCAATCTTGAAGAGACAATAAAAAAATTCCTGGAAAGTTCAGCCCAAAGACAAAAGGAACAAGATGAATGGCTAAAAGAATTCCAGGAAACACTGATAGAAGTCTTTCCAATCACGACACAACCCTAAAAAACTTTGAATCCATGGTGGAAAAGCTTAGTGAGAAGGTAAGAATGAATAACACTAAACCGGAAGGATCAAAACCCACAATGGAATGTAAAGTCATTTTTGCCGATAATGACTCGAAGATACAACTAATTCTCACACCGAAGATGAGGATTCTGGTGGAAATTTCATCGACAAGTTGGAGTTACGCCGTAACCTGTCTGAAGAGTTATGGCATAACAATGTTTTTGACAGTGATCGTAGGGTTATGAAAGATATTGATAATGATGACTCAAGCGAGTTACGCCGTAACCAAACATCACAGTTACGGCGTAACTGGGAACATGGTGACAGTTTCGGAAGTGGGCCGAATGGGAACATAGGTAATTAACGGATGGTCCCACGACATTAATTTATGCCCTCTGTCCCCATCTAAAAAATATCAACTGGTTCAAAAAGATACCCGTAGCTAAGGGGTGGTATGATCTATGGGCTTGATGGCCCCCAGAAATAGAAATTTGCGATGGTGGAAGGCGAGGAAGAAGAAGAACGCCCTATCGCGATGTAGAAAGATTGGAAAAACTCTCCCCGAGGAAGAAGAGGAACCGCCTATCACTCCGGTGGTACTCGATAATCATAACTGATGATGAATCCACCGAGCATGGCCTCGTGTGACCACTTTACAGTATTGCAAGCGGTGGTGGTAGCTTAAAAAAGAAGAATGGGCGTGCCCTCACGAGCTTGAAAGACATGATATCAAATTGAATTTGACATTTGATGATTGGTGCGTAATACAATTCGGGAATTCTAAATTAACCCGAATCTTCTTAAAAACTCAAGATTGACTACAAGGATCATCTTCAAAAGGGAATTAGTTAATGATGACATCTCTGCGTGGAAGATCCTTTAGCGGGCTGATGACAATGGCTCGAAGTCATTGGTGTGAAAAGAAAAATCTCCTGGGAAGTCTTACGAATCATGCAACCCTTATGACGATAAATGTAATGGGGGAAGCAGCTTAAATAGAATGGGAGAGGATGAATTCTTTTGGACCTCAACCAACGATAAGGAAAGAACAAGATTGCCTTGGTTAGACAACTTGGGATTTGACAGTTGGTAAAATCAAGTATGGACAAGTAGATGCATTAACAAAGGAAAAGATTTGGAAAGAATACATGAGTAAAGAAAATCCGAGCAACGAGAGTCCTAACAACAAGTGATATAACAATTGAGGATGCAAGAGTGGAGTAAGAAATGAGAAGGAAGAATGCAAGCATGTATGCTGGTGGAAGATTTTGCTCGAGAGGAATGGTTTAAAGGCACTTAGTGCGATGGCGATGACATAGAGGGGATTTTAGATTACCTTGAGTTGCAAAGAAATAAGGAATTTACTAACCCCGATGATGAAGCATATGAGCAAAGGAGGTGCAAACTCCTTGGGATTCCCTACGGAGGCCACCTGATTATTCTTTGAAAAATATATGATTTCTAGATACCACTTGGGACCAGATGAAAAATTTTGTAAAATTCGGAAGATTGAGACTAAAGAATACCTCCGCCCTGCCACAAATGTCGCTTGGGTGAGGCATAATTTGATGAAATACATGGAGGAAGTTGGCCAAGTCCAAAGGCCACCATAAAGTCCCAAGGCTCTGAGTCTAACTTAAAACTCATAAATAAAGAAAAGTGCTCTGTCGGGAGACAACCCAAATTATCCATTTCTTTTATTTTATTTCCATTTCTGTTGGGTTTTGTGTTTTTAACCATTTTTGCAGGAAATGAAGAGTGATTCTTTTTGCACATCTTTCGAAGATCGACTATAGTTCACGGCATAACTCATCTCAGCGGTTTACTTGCCAGAACAAACCCATGCAGGAGAATTTCGGATGCACTACCAATTACGGCGTAATCCCATCTCAGTGGTTACGCCGTAGCTACACTCTCACAGTATGCGGGTTTTTCCTAGTTACGGCATAACTCCTTCTAAGAGTTACGACGTAACTATCCTCTGCATTACTTCTTTTTAAACACAATAACCTTGTATTAGTTTTTTAAATGAACTTTGTGGGTGTGTTCCCTGTAAACCCTCACGAGACTTCACTCGTCCACTTGGGACACCAAGTGGTTAAAAGGCTTTTGTTGCATATCTAAATGCAACCGTGATTCCTACAAAAGTGAGTAGGTTTGTTTTAGTTTTTCATTTTTTATTTTTAGAATTATGCTTGTCGGTAGTGTGATTTAGGGGATTCAAGTTTGCTCATGGATGCTTATACTTAAGGCACGACTCTTTTTCGTGGGCTTTCTTTCTTTTTAGAGCAAATTTCATGGAAGTTCTCGCTCTAATTCTACTTTTCTCTTCACCTTTATTTAACGCTTAGTACAAAAGGGACTTTGTACAATTCAAGTAGGGGGAGGGGAGTAGAATTGTCTCTTGAACTTTATTTTGCCCTCGTTTTTCTAGTTTATTTTGAAAAATTATGCCATTTTTAAAATTTTGACATGTTTTTCTTAACCTAACTAGATTAGACCTTAGTCGAGTATTGTAACATATTGGATTTCACAAACACACTAAACCATAAGATCAAATAGGCGTATAATGTGTTTTAGAGAGAGAAAGTTAGAGGTTTAGGGAACTTTAGTGAGAGAAAGAAAAATCTTATTATGAGCTCCAACTCTACCTTGGGAGGTAGAGAGTATTTATAGTCTTACAATAAAAAGCGCCACAAACGGCGTGGATCAGGCATACAGTGGGTAAAGACCCGTCCGTCCTCCACGGTGTTACTTAACTAAATACTACTTAACTTTAAATAACTACGACTACGAGCTTTCTAACGATTACATATACTTGAGGTGACCGACTCTTTAATACCTGGAATTTCTAATTCCTAACAATCTCCCCCTAAGGGAGGTCACCCCAAATACACATTAAACTTACATTGAATACAAACAGATATTACATTATTAATTGTTCTTGCATTCCTGATGTATTACTTTGCTCTGAAGTACGTAGTCATTGATTCTTCACATTGCATGTTTGGATAATCCAAGTGGAGGTCTTTTTAACGATCACGTGATAATGAGTTTTGAGCCGACTATGAGATTATCACCACATTACATCTCGACTCTTCCTTTGTGGTGTTGACATTATGTGATGTTGTGACATTTGGACCGACATGCTCACATTCTGAATCATGATTTCTTCTTATCGAGTAGCGGAAGCTTTCGTTGATTCATGATATTGGCGCACAGTGTAGCGAGAAGCATGGAGTGAAAATATCCGAGTCATTGATGCACCAATCATGATTTCTTTAGATATGAATGTGTTGTGTGAGCATGCGGCTATAAATTGACCGCTCCATTACGATCATTGCAAACGTCGGGTGTACCGCAAACGTTAGGAATAAAGCGCATCGCGAAAGTGTCTTTGATCACTTCGATGAATTGAGGTACACGACCCACGGTTCCCCATTGATCATTACAAATCTTGCGCACGTGATCGGTATAATTCGAAGAATTTCCTTGACAGGTTTCAGATGCTCTATTCTTTTCTCAAACCTAAGCGTCTCAAAGAAGACAACACGGTGAGTGAATCGTGAATAGAGATTCAGCGATTGATGAAAAGAGATTTGAAAAACAATCGTGTATCGTTCAATAGAAATTGTTTTTGCAATACAACGAAGGTTTTAATGAAAATCAATTATCAATCATAAACACCTTTTATTTTGAAAGATTAGTACGCGATCGATGTGCTAATGAAAAGAGTTTTTAAGCACAATGACCGGTTTTTCAAAGGAATTCGTCAATCCATAACTGAACGGGATTGATTCAAAAGATTGAATCACCCCATTGTTTCTCGTTCGGTTATCACATGGTTGATCTATTGGATAGATCTCACATGCCACCCACCAGGAGCTTGTTTGATGATGGCTCCAGAAGGCTTTCCATCTTCATTATGAATATGTTTGCATATCACTTCGGATGTTACTAGCAATACCACAAGGATAATGCGTAGGACTCAAGATATTATCTCTCTTTCCACATTGTGTGAAGCAGAGAGTCTTCATTGAAAGTGTCCTAAGGAGATTTATTGATGATCTCGTGGCTCTAGACTTAATTTGTGCACATTTGGTTCCTATGCCGGAGACTAGGAGAGGGTCTCCTTCTTCAATATCAACAATCTCTAAGAGAAAGTCGATAGATTATGTAGGTTCCCGTGAGAATGAAACAAGTCCTTTTAAGAGGAACTTGAGTGGTTTGGAAAGTTGAAGTGCGGTCGTCCTTTGGGTCCATGACGTCTTGTCTTCAATACCGATGTTACCTTGGTAACCACCAGTAGTATACGAATTGAACCGGTTTTACCCTAAGGTTGAATAATTGGAGGGCTATTTGTTTTCACCCTTTTCTCATTCAATTCTTTTCATTCTTCAACCCCTTTAGTGCTTACCGAGACTTCATAACTAGAACCTTTGTTGGGTTTATTCGATTACTAGCTCGGTCTCAGTCCGCACTCTTCCCATATCTCATTTTCTCCTTTTTCCAAAATACCTAAGGACTCTACACTATCTAGTGGATTGTCCTGGGTAGATCCCTCCGGTTCTGGCGGATCATAGGAACAAAATACCTAACCTTATCATCCTTATATCACCATACATAAAGTAAAGTTGGTCGGTCTATTTGGTATTGTTCATCTGCCATTGGAACCAATTGAAAACCATTTGAAAATCAATCAAGATACTTGTGATATAGAATCAAAGCATTTTGTATCTTAATTGTTTTGATATTTTAGAAATGCTCCCCCTCAACATATGCATAATATTTTCGAAATTGTTTTAGCACATGGAGGCAAGAGATCTTTGAAATCGTTAGATTAAGAGTGAAAGGTCCAATCTTTTGATTAACATTTTCTAAAATGATCATCATCACTTCCCAATCAATTTGAGTAGATAAAACATTTTGAGGAAGGATGAGGTTTTCAAAAGTTTGCTCCCCTCAATATGTGCCTCGAATTTTGAAAGAATTTTGCACATATTAGAGGGAACCTGCACTTAGAGACAATTCATTCACGTTTCAATAATTTGAGGTTTAAAATAGTTGCTCCCCTCAACATGTGCATGGAAAATTTGAAATCGTTTGACACTTTGCACATGTGGGAGGCAAACATGCTAAACACTTATGAAACCATTTATCGAACTATCGGTTTAAATCCAATTTAAATCACAAATTCTCCCCGATCACAATTATCAAATCATTTGAGATTTGTGATCTCTGTAGATTAAATTGATTTTGAAAGCTTTTAAGGAGAATTGTGACTTGATTATGAAAGCGTTTTAACTGATAAGGATCGGATTTTTAGACTTTAAACTCCATTTGTTAAACATGCATGATTATCTTTTGAAAACAATTGTATGACAACTAACTTTTTGAATTAATTGAAATCATTCTCCCCTCAATCAATGACATAGGTTGTTGATTGAGAGATAGATATTTTGACAAATAAGTCCAGATGATTTTCAAAACTTGAGTCCGAGTTATTTTACAAAGCAATTAGTTTTCATTAGATAAATGTTTATAGAATCAGAGCATGAGATTTGAAAAACAAGATAAAGCATGGCTCTGTTCTTTCTATGAAAAGCGGGTTACTACCTGAAATGACAATAAACCAATGTTTCTCTTTCTCTCAATTTTTTTTAAACACAACATTAAGACCGTAGATATTATCGAATTGAGAAAAACATGACAAAATGACAATATTTTTGAGGATTTTTCGAATTTTTCACATTTTTATGGATTTTGAAAGTTTTATAATTTTTTATTTTGCTTTTTGGATAAATATATACAAAGATATAGATGAACGAAAGACCTTTACTCCTCTTCTTCCTCCGAGAGGCGTTTGAGTGTTTCTGGTTGAAGGCTTTTCAATCCAAGTCGTGGAAGAATAAACTCAAAGCGTTCTCTTGGAAGAGCTTTGGTGAAGATGTGCGCTAGCGGTATTCGACTTCACAAAATAGAGTTCCACCACACCGTTTTCCACTTGCTCCCTGATGAAATGATGTCGAATGTTGATGTGTTTTGCTCTTGAGTGTTGTACGTTGTTGCATGAGAGAGCAATAGCACTTTTATTATCACAGTAGAGAGGGATTTTGTTGAATTCAAAGCCATAGTCAGATAATTGGGATCTCATCCAAAGAATTTGAGCACAACAAGATGACATGGCTATGTATTCAGCCTCTGTAGAGGAAATAGAAGTACTCATTTGCTTCTTTGAAGACCAACTCACATGCTTATCACCCAAAAGCGAGCACCTCGGGCGTACTTCGGACGAGTATCTTGACATCTGCATGATGCATCTGCATAGAGGTGCATTAGTGACATACCGTGTCCTTAGGTACCAAAGTCCCATATTGATGGTTCCTTGGAGATACCGAAAGACCCGTTTAACGCTTCAAGGTGCTTTTTAGTAGGCTTAGCCTGATATCTAGCACACATGCACACAGCGAACAAGATGTACGGTCTGCGCTAGTGCAGAGGTACATCGGATCCAATCATGCTACGATATTTCGTTTGATCTACCATGATCCTCGAGTGGTCCTCATCCACTTGGTTCGTTCAATCATGGGAGTGTCAACGGTGTCACATGAAACAAATCCAAATTTCTTTAAAATCTCATTTGCATATTTAGATTGATTTATGAAAATGCCTCCGGGACTTTGTGAAATTTGTAATCCCAAGAAAAATGACATTTGTCCCATCATTGACATTTGAAATTTGGAACCCATTTCATTTGAAAATCGATCACATTCATTGGGGTCGGTCGAGGCAAAGATGATATCATCAACATAAATTTGAACGTGAATTAAATGTTTGCCTGACTTCCGGTTGAACAATGTAGGATCAAGCTGCTCCTTTCTTGAATCGGTAGATAGAAGAAACTTTGATAGCGTATCATACCATGCCCTTGGAGCTTGCTTTAACCGTAAGAGCCTTCTTCAAACGATAGACGTGAGTAGGATGCTCTGGATTCACAAATCCTTCAGGTTGGTCGGCGTAGACGACTCTTTAAGATCTCCGTTTAGAAATGCCGTCTTTACATCCATTTGATAGACTACCATGTTCTTACTTGCAGCATTAGCCAAGAAGATTCTGATTGCCTCGATTCGAGCAACTAGAGCAAAAGATTCTTCAAAGTCAATACCCTCTTCTTGACGGTATCCTTTGGCAACCAATCGAGCCTTGTTCTTTAGGACATCACCATGCTCATCAAGTTTCACTTTGAAGATCCATTTTAGAGCAATAATCATAGCACAATCTGGAGCCGGTACTAATTCCCATACATCAAGTCGATCAAACTCATGAATTTCTTCTTGCATGGCATTGAACCAGCAGTCTTCATTCATGGCGGTTTTAATGTCTTTTGGTTCGACCTTATAGAGTATGGAGTTGAAGAAGCACCATAAGGCATCGGTTGCAAGTTGTTTCCGTGTGGATACTGGGCGAGAGGGTTTCCAATGATGTTGTCCAATGGGTGATCATGTGTCCATTTTCTAAGGTGTTCATGTGGTTGTTGTTAAGGAACTGAAGTAGCGAGTCGATGTCTCGAATGAAGATGGTTCTGATGATGATTCAGGAGCAAAGATATTTTCAAATGGAGCATCTTCGGGGGTAGCAAAGGGATTAACTTCATCATTGATGCCAGAAACACTTCCATGATGTACATTTGATGATTGATGATTTGTTGATGAGACAAAGTGATCAGCAGCAGGCGCTTCTTGACTTAATGATATTGAGAGTGAAGGGTTGACTTCATTCACAGGGATAAGAGCAGCCTCTGTTGATGGGGACGACATTTCATCAGCATTGGTTCATAGTGTTCATCAAACATTGGATCAAACAATTTCTTTAAATCATCTTCTGATGGAGGTACATATGTAGTTGTTGGAGATGAGTTTGGTACAAGAGATGAACCAATGGGACTGTTTTTGAAGTGCGGGTCCAGGCTGGATTGTCAGGAGCCATTTGACGGTCAACTCATCAAGCGTGGCGTGAATTGTTTCCATGATATTTCGGGTTCTCTTGTTGTAGATTCTAGTAACCTTTTTGTTTGGTGCATAGCCTACAAAACTCAATGTCCGCTTTAGCTCTCAATTTTCCTAAATCTTGACCATCATTAGTTGGATAACATAAAGCACCAAACACACGAAGGTATGATAGATCAGGTTTTCTATTGTGGACAAGTTCATATGGAGTCTTTCCATGAGAAGTGTGAATTAGAGATCGATTTTGAGTGTAACAAGCAGTGGCAATAGCTTCAGCCCATAGAAACATTGGAACTTTTGAGTAAATCAGCATTGTCCTTGCGGCTTCTACAAGAGTTCGATTTAGTCTTTCAACTACACCGTTCTGTTGAGGAGTTCGAGGAACACTTCTTTGGGGACTGATTCCAACATTTCCATAAAATTCATTGAGTTCTTTAACAAACTCAGTTCCATTGTCGATGTCGGACGATGATCGAACTGTTTTGTTGAGTCGAATCTGAAGTTGTTTGATGAGTTTGATGATGACATCTCGAGTTTCATCCTGTCCTCAAAAACTTACCCAAGTGAATCTGAGTAGTCATCAACCACTACTAACACATATCTCTTCCCATTAATAGTTTGCACTCTCATTGGTCCGCACAGATCCATATGAAGGGTATGAAGAACTTCATTACTGAGTTTGTGGGTTTTGGTTTGTGGGCATATTTCGTGCTTTTTCCCAATTGGCAGGCTGAACAAAGATGATCTTTTTCATATTTTAATCGGGTAAACCTCAACAAGATCCTTTACGGAAGGTTGTTTATGGTGCGAAAGTTCAAGTGATTGAGGCGACGATGCCATAACCATGACTTTGTTTTCGAAGCCTTTGACAACAAGCCGATTGGAGAAGACTTCATCATGTCTTCGATAGAGATGGTGTATAGGTTAGAACCACGAGTACCTCTTAATAATTCCACACCATCAAGTTCTCTAACGAAGCAAGTATGTTTTCTAAAGGCCCCTTCTAGATCGGAATCCGCGAATTGACCAACAGAGAGAACAAATTATGACCAAGACCTTCCACATAATATACCCTTGAGATTACACTTTTGCCAACTACATAATCACCATAACCCATAATTGCTCCAAAATGGTCATTTCGAATCTACTGTCCGATGAATTTGCTCACGAAGTTCATGAGCCACGACCGGTCTCCAGTCATATGCTTGGACGGCGAGTCCAAGTACCACAAGAACGATTTGAACGATCTGCAGTTGAACACGGACAAGAATGGATAACCGGATAATTGGGATCCCCATGCAAGAATGGGTTCCACTTGGTTAGTAACAATAATTGGAACACCCACATCAGAAATAGAAACATCCATATCGAGTAGAAGCAATGGAATCATTGGGAATAGATGCAATCTTTGGTATGCGTATTTGACCTATTCAAAGTATGTTCACTTCTTAAGGGAATAGTTCTACCATTAGGCATCCATTTTCTAATGGGCATAGTCTTAGCGTTTGAGGCAAAGCTGATTATTCTTATGGCCAAAAGGTATCCAATAATAACCTATCTTTATAAATGTTCTTCCTGTGGGTTTCCATTGTTTTCTAACAATCTTTCGTCTTTGCCTTTTTGCCTTATTTGCACGATTATTAGCATTAACAATTTTAACTGGGCATTTGACAGCATTAGACAAAGTATTCACACCACATTCATGATTAGCAGCAGAATTCAAGCAGACATCATTACAAGGTTTGCAAATAGTATCGAATTAATTAATTACTGATGCGCCTATGGCTAATACTAGAATCAACACGATTCGTTTTATTCAACTCAAACTTAAAGTTCCTAGATTGGTCTTCTACTCTCTTCCAATGCACATTTTTAGCTTGTAAGGTCCTATCATTCCTTGTATTGTCTTGAGACTTTGACCGCTTCGCTTTAATGTCATGATTACTCTGTAGAGGGAATTATGGGAACATTAGTTGGTTGATCTACTTTTTGCATTCTGAACTAGACGTGCAAGGATCACGTATTACTAGACGACACATTGATGTTCACTTTCTTAAAGCGGGCCTAGAATGGTTTGAATGCTTGGCACTAGGCATAGAACAAGGCATCACAGCTTTGCCTTTTGCACCTAAGGATTTAGGACATGTTGCAATTACACATTCTAGCAGCTCTTGAGATCGTTTGGCCCGGAGGCAAGCAAACCTAATTTCTCTATCAAGAGGTTTGTTAATGAAATCCTCTTCGACAATCTCACGGAGACATTCTAGACTATCCTTAAGGTGAGGACAATAGTCATGAAAGCGAGTTCATTATTCCTAAGATGAGGAGGAATATATTTAACACCGCATGTATTTGCAGTCTAAGGGTGACTTTGAAACAACATTCTTATTAAAACAAGTGGCGTAGTTTCCATTTTCCGACTTCTCGATTCTCAATTTCCTTTTGTAAAGACGTTATTTTTTCGTTGTTTTGGTCACGGGTGACTTTCATTGAATCATATAACTCTTTAAAGTGTCGTTTAACTTTTCATTTTCTTCTAGAAAACTCTCGTTTTCCTTTTGTAAGGCATTAACTAAGTTTTGAAGATGAAAAGTTTGAAAATTCTGAGAATCTAAAGGAGGAGGCATTTGGGATCACATTGTTCTTTTCACCCTTCAATTGAGAGATTTGGGCTTTCAACTTTTTGATCGTGTTACAATGAGCTTGAATCTGTTCATCACATTTGCTAATTTCAAAGCGCATCAAATTCAGGGCATCCAAGGATGTCTTGATATTTGAGGTTTTAACATTTTCTTTTAGATGTTGATATTTTAGTTGTAAATCAAAATGTTCAACTTCTAGTTTAGAAAGATGCTTTACCAAATTATCGTGATCATCCCGATCAATTTTCTCATTAAGTTTTGAATTAATCTTTTCAAGCTCAATGACACGATCATGAGAGACTTTCAGAACAACAGATAATTCATGAAATTAAGAAGCATTAATGGAGCAATTAGTAGCAGTGTAAAACACATCTTGAGCAATACATTCAAAAATAAGAATCTCATTCAAGGTATGCAAGTTCTTCCTCTCAATCCCATTATATTTTAATGCTCGCTCATAGTCACTAACCTCAACTATCATTGCATCAAATTCCTTTTCCATTCCTTTAATATCTGAATCTATCCCTTTTTTAAGACTCTCAAATTGATCTTTTAGTTGTTTAAAGAAAGGCATGACCTCAGTTAGATAGCATTCTTTTGTTTGCTCAATACCCCTTTCCCCTTCATTATCCCATGGGTGTGATCCTTTTCTTACAAGTTTTCTCAAAATCGACAAATAGTTGAAGAATAACATATTGAGTGATTAAGGTCTTGCTTTTAGTGGCAATAGTCCTAGGAACTAAATGCATTGGTTTATTGGGAGGATACACGATCATTTGAAGGCATTTTCCTAAAGGAGGGGTTCGTTTCAACAAGATTCTTTGCTTTTTGCTTATCTAAATCCTTTTTCGGAACACTTGTTCTGGTGTTAACAACGTTGAGGCTTAAACATGTTCAAGGAAATCCAATTCTCCTTCTTGTAATCATGGGGTGTGATATTTATTTTCTTCTCTTTACATTTAGGATCATCTAATTTCTTGTTCATCTTTTTCCTAGTGACTTCATCTGATTTCTTATCTTCCTCAGTGCACTCAACGCAACTAGGTTTCTGTCTAGGTTTAAGGATTTCATTGCCATCATAAAGTACCTTATGAGCAGTTCTAGCCTTTTAATGACCTCTGGATTTGGTTCCTCAACAAGGGGAATGCTATGCTTATCGCTAAGGACTCTATGCTTAGTGATCATGTGGGTCACGAATGGTGTTCCTTATGCACGTACAACTTATTTTCAAGCTTGTTCTTCAAAGTTTTTAGATTAGAAAAATCATTCAAAAGTTTTGATTCCTTAGCATGAATTCTTGCTTAAGCATTTTAACATTTTCTTGAAGTTCTTGTTTTGCTTAGCGGTTTTAGAAAGCTTTTCTTGTAAGGAGTTTAACTCTTGTTTTAATACTTCTTCTCTAAACCTACTTTTTCTAATAGTTGTACGCATTTGGTCATCCATTTCCCGCTCACGGGTGGTCAACTCAAATTTAGCACGTTGTTCATAAATAGCAACACGCATTAAGTTAGATATGAGAATCTTCAAGAAGGGCACATGCGGTGTATTCATCAAAAACATAGTCATCATTGACTCGAGAAGATGCATCACTTGGTACAATTCACTTTCACTTTGTTTCACATATTGATCATATTGGACAACATTGATATTACCCATATCATCAATATCGATTCATAAGTTTCAGAGATTGTACTTCATGCATCTTTTGCATCATCATATCATCATATAGTTTTAATACCTCTGAGATGATTTTGTCTTTGGATGGTCCAGCTTGTGGTGAAGGTGAGACCTTAGGAGAGCCCATTGGAGAAATGCTAGCCATGAAAATTGTTTGTCTGATAGGTCCATCATCAACATCAGTCAGTGTATGCATCACATCGTGACTTGAAAGGCATTCGATGATTGTGACCTATCTCTGAATGGCTGCTCATCCACATCGCATCATAGGTCTTAGCATTTCCTCGACCAAGAACAACAACTCCTCTTCATCCAAAGCGCACCATTATCTGAGCTTGCAACAAGCAACATCTTATCCCTGAAGTACTCGGCATTCGAGGCGTTTTGGTGATGTGCAGTTCCTTGCAATGTCCCTCACCACCACAGGTTGTAACATTTGATAGGCGGTTTGTCCTTGATTTCCAATCCTTCCTTGATTCTGATTTCCACCATAGCCTCCACCTACTCCACCTCTTCTCTGTCATCGCCTTTCTTGAACTGGTTGCACCATAACTTTCCCATCTTGATCAAGAATGATGTGAAGATTGGATGCGGTTCGATTTCATTGTTGGTGTGAAGACTATTAGTATGAGGTGAAGGGTCAAGTTTTTAACCATGAGAGCTAGTTGATTAATGAAATGTCCCATGATATCATCAGACATCTTTGTTTGAATCTTGGATCGGAATGAGTTTGTGATTACCATCTCCCATGGGTATAACTTTAGAAGCTTTGGTGGTAATCCAACATTTGTGTAGAAGCAGTTGAGTCATTTGATGAGCTTGATTCTCCCCGATTGGTTTTGAAGCGCTTCAGAATCCTTTTCAAACATAGCATGTCTCTCATTCCGAAGAAGGAAGGCATAGAGTTGCTCATAGTTTGTATTCTTCAATCCTTTAGTGAGCTTCACAGAAGTGACAAACTTGTGCCATTTGGGATTCATGTTGTTCACAAATTTTGAGTTCAACTGAATGTTTGGCATAGTCATTATGATGTTCCTCATGTCATTCACAAGCTTATGGAATCTCACATAGTACTCATAGACTCTCTCATCTGGTTTCATCTTGAAGTGCTCAAATTCATCATAGAGTTGTGATTCTCTGTCTTCCATAGTTAATTCTGAACTAGAGAGAAGCATCTTGACATTATCCCATACGCCTTGGCCAGTGTTGTGATTGATAAGCTTGTAGATGTCTTTTGGAAGAACTTGTAATATGATGTTAGAAGCCCGATATCGCATCAAATCTCTTCTTCTCCTTATCATTGAGCTCATCATACGTCTTTGATCTGTCTATTCCATAGATCATTGTTCCATCTTCGGTATCAATTTGTCTCTAGTAGTCTCAACTCGATAACGGTCCTTCATCAATCGATTTGAGAATGTTGACCCCATTTTCCTTTCCAAGACAAGTACAGTCTGATTCTTTGAGCCCAAGAGTCGTAGTCGGTTCCGCTGTCAAGCATGGGTGGGACGAGTATCTAACTAAGCTTTGCTTGAACATCAACAACAGATGGAGATGATTGTAGGAACGTTGGTAGACATGTTGACAGATTAAACGGGATTTTATAACTCTATGATTAAACCGGGAAATAGATTCTTTCACGGGATTTTACTAAATCAAGATAAAACCGTATTAGACGAGTCAACCAAGTCGCTAAGAAAAAGCGAACCAAGTCGCTAAGCACCAAGTCGTTAAGCTAAGACCCAGTCAAATCAAATTAAGCTAATAACAACTTCGCTAAGCACCAAGTCGCTAGCAAAATTTTGACACAAATTAAGCTAAGAACCAAATCGCTAAGTTGTCAAGTCGCTAAAGAGTAACTCGCTAAGCACCAAATCGCTAAGTTGTCAAGTTGCTAAAGAGCAACTCGCTAAGCACCAAATCGCTAACACCAAGTCGATAACAAACTTAAGTACAAGTCGCTAACTTTCACCAAGTAAGCTACTGTAGTGGAGAATCCACTAAGTGTCTTGTTTTGTCGGCTTGTCTCAATAGACAAGTCGCTAGCTCAACTCGCTAAGAACTTCAACTGCAACTCGCTACCAAATTTCAAAGCAAGTCGCTACCAAGACAACTTATCCGCTGGCAGAAATTAAGTCGCTAGCTAGAAAAACACATAAACACCACTTTTCAATCCAAAAACAACCCAACCATGATGATTCAAGCTTACCAAATCAAAACCTAAGCACATACAATGATTCTAAACACAAAAGTACACCCAAGATTCAAACTTTAACACTAGAAATGATCCAAATGATGCAAAAACCACTAAACCTTTTCAAACTCTAAAACCACCTAAAAGTCACTAGAAATCCAAAGATATGTAAGAGATGATCAAACCATGGCTCTTGATACCATTTGTAACATATTGGATTTCACAAACACACTAAACCATAAGATCAAATAGGCGTATAATGTGTTTTAGAGAGAGAAAGTTAGAGGTTTAGGAACTTTAGTGAGAGAAAGAAAAATCTTATTATGAGCTCCAACTCTCTACCTTGGAAGGTAGAGAGTATTTATAGTCTTACAATAAAACGCCACACAACGGGTTATGGATCAGGCATACGGTGGGTAAAGACCCGTCCGTCCTCCACGATGTTACTTAACTAAATACTACTTAACTTTAAATAACTACGACTACGAGCTTTCTAACGATTACATATACTTGAGGTGACCGACTCTTTAATACCTGGAATTTCTAATTCCTAACAAGCATATACAACCCTTGATATTATATGGTGAGATTAGCCTTATCCGTTTTCAATATTTTACCCCAAATCCACCAAATTATGAGTGTGTCGGTAGCTTGTAAACTTTAGAACATGGCATTTGCATCATTTCGAGACCATAGACGAGGTATGTTGAGTTATCTTGATGTATTTGGACTTTTCGCTTAGAAACGCGATATAGGATTATCACCCAAATAGCCTACCATTGTGTTTCTATCGATTAGTCACATCGGCTTCTCGACCCCCATGTGAAACCTTTTTTTTGCACTCACCTTTAGTGCAAGATACCCCTAGATACACCCATCTAAGCCATTCCTTTCATTTTGTTAACCCAATTTATTGTTTCGATACACTATACATAGCCTACCATGGTCTTTATTGTATTTGGGAAGTCATCATTTGCCCTAAGTTCAAGGTTCAAGTGGAAGGTTAGGGAATCACACTTTAAATGACGACATATTCTTAAAGATCATTGAAGACCCCTCGAATTCCCATTGTTCATCTCAAGTGGGGAGATGTTATGTTTAAAAAAAAATAGTTATGTTATTTAGTTTATTGTAAAGTGCGATGTTATAAGCACTATGTTATGAGCTTTATATAGATTTAGTATCGAGGAGGCCACCGCGGTCACATTTGAAGATTGGAATTGGTAATTAGCCAACAGTTGAAGAAAGGTAGTTATGCCCATCATGACGTCCTCTAATGACACATCTACCTAGTATTTCATGATCCGGTTTCTTTACTTCAAAGCTTGAACTTTGGGTGGACGGTAAGTGGTGATGACTTGGTTATAGATTTAGACTATCTTTTGATTTTATTTTACACCATTTATATATCCTATGTCTTATCCTACCTTTTAGTCATGAAGCGTGTCTAGGTAATGCAGCGAGCAATCTTTGGTGTCTTGGCCATGGATTTGGTCATGTATCATTGATTTTGTCCACTTCACCGTGACATCTTAGTAATGACGAGTCACTCTTAACCTTTGTCGTGTCTACCTATATTGCCTTCGAAAATTGTTTAGCCCTTAACTCTAGTGGTGGAGATTTGTGTAACCGCCAAGCTTATGATAGAATACATGCTATGACTGTGCGATTGAGTGATCACCCTGAAATTGACACTTAGAATAGTTGAGAGATTTGAGTGTTTTGTTCACATTTGTGGGTGTTGGCTTTGTTTTATTCTAGCATAAGGGATTTGTAAACTTATATTTTCCAGGTTATGGGAGATATCTTTTTAAGAATTTATCTAATAAGGTCTACTTGAGGGCAAGTAGAGTTCAAGTGGGGATATTTGATAACATCAAATTATCCGAATAAGTGTCAATTTCCCCGATAATGCTTGCAATTTATATCATTTATATGGATTTATGCTTGTTTTCCATTATATTCCACTTTCAGGTAAATTACGAGTATTGGAGCTAAAGAGGCGGAATGGAGAATTATAAAGATTTATCATAGTATGCTCACTTTGAAGAAGATTAGTAACTCATCTCACATTAAGCCGTAACTAAAGCATGACTCGAGAAAACCAACTTATCGGAAGATGCAGTAACTCTCTCTAAAGATTACGGCGTAACTATAATAGGTCAAATGAGGTTCAGCGCCCGTGATAACTACTGCGTAACTCGTGCATAAACTATGGCGTAACCAAGAATATTAAAGATACTGCGTAACCACTTCTAAGGTTACGCGGTAACCAGCGAATCTAGTGCAACTTATGAAGAATTAGATGATTACTGGTAACTAATTTATTATTACGCCGTGTAAAGATCTGGCCTATAAATACCCGATTTCCGACATTTCAAACCATCCCATTTCACACACCACAAACTAAGAATGTGGGAAGAAGCCAAAGGCGGTCTAGAGGAGCATCTGAGCTATCTCCAAGGGAAAAATCACTCCCCTACGATAAGCATTATAATTTTATCTTTTCTTTACTTTCGATTCATGTATTTCGTACCATTAAATATTGAATTGATTTGTATGGTTAATATGAGCGGCTAAGCACATCTTGGAGCTGGCCTAGTTATGATTCCTTATTTGTTTTGTTTGCGTTTACATTACTTCCATATAATTATTTCTAAGTGTATGCATGCATAGTTTATTGGTAGCTACCCATGTTTCGGTAGAGACTAGTTGCCTAGAAGATATGACCAACTGACTCTAAGTGAGTAGATTGAGACGAGAAGGGTAAGATATGACCAACTGATGACCCTTTCTACTTGTGCGATTTGACAAACTGATCACCTACCGTTTGGATGAACTTAATAATTAGGGGGTGAGTGTCTAAGATGCTAGCGCCCGGGCACTCACTATTATAAGTCTAGCATGTAGCGGAACTTAATGACTCGGCTTAGGGGACCAGGAACAACTGGACTTATGAGGAGACACCTAACTTCTCTAGTGGTGGCATATTTGCGATAGGTTAGGGTGAGCTGACCAAATGCTTGTCCTCGACTTTGACCCCACGAGTAATTGGAAGTAAGTAGGCGTAGACATTACTAGCTAGGATGAATAAGCTAGGTTAGCACCACCTCTCTCTATTGATCACATCCTTTGCCTTTATTTGCTTTATTAGTTAATTAATTAAACCAACTTAAAATCTGTGACACCTAGACTTAGTATTAATCCAACACTACATAGCGGGACAACCTGGGTTTTACCAATATACACTACACTGCAATGGGTACACGTTTAGTGCATTAGGGTAGACCATAGGTATAACGAGACATTATAAATATTAAAACATGGTCAGTAAAACCTGGATCAAGGGCTTTGGCCACTACGGACCTTGTCCCTGCGTGCATGCTGCAAGACCCTTCATGAATTTCTCTTAACACATAGTTAGCTTGGAGGGTCCTACAACTTGTAGCCATGGTCCAAGAAAAGATCTCTTATAAAGTATCCCATTGACCTAAAATCTTAGGTGATTTTCTTTTTTTCTCTGGCAGCTCTCTCTTTCCTGGACTGGGGTATTTCTTTTTCAGGTATTCATATATGGGGTCATCCATGTGTACCCTTCTTCTTTCGTGATTGCTACGAGCGGTGTCTCCTCTATTGACTTTTGGCGAGCTCTTCTACCGGACTTGCTTTTCCGTCTGCGAGGCGATGAGAGGCTCAATTTTCGAGGCGTCTACCTTTTGTTTTCTCTTACGGGCAGTTGTTTGATTGAGAATATCGGAATTTTTGGAAGTTCCTTTACTTTCTCTAGGTATTGGATCATGCGATTCTTTTTTTTTCAAAAGTCACGTCCCATTGACTTGGTTTTCCACCAGGTTTTGTCGTTTGCTTGCAAATTCTCGACTCACTTGTTCTTTATCCGTAACCAGTATTAAGGCTTCATATTAGGCTTTGTTGTTTTGGTATTGAAACCGAACCTTAGCGTAAATAAACTCCGTCCACGAGGTTCGTCATAGTAGGCTGCTTTCCGTAACGTCTATACAAGAAGGAGCCATCGGTGAAAAAGGATCCATGGTTGTGGAGAAGTTCCTCTTCTTCCGTTGGCTCGTCTTCTTCATGCGTCATTTGGGCGTTCTACTATGAAATCTGCTAGAATCGTCGCTTGGATGTTCTGGTCATGACATTGTGTAATGTCTTACTCCCCCAACTTTCGATGCTCCATTTTGTAGTCTACACGCAACTTCCATTCGTGATAGTATTTGTTTTATTAGGCGGTATGTATGACTACTACCGTTATGTGCTTGAAAATATCTCTTGAGGCGTTTAAATTAGCGTGCACGAGATAATACGGCTTTTCCATTCTTTATGTAGTTTATTTTGGTCCTAGGGCTCGCTCACAAAAATATATTGGTGTTTTCTTGCCTTCCCTTTTACGTCATCGGAATTTTGCCGACGCTTCTTTAGGCTAGCTACTTTGGGTATATTATGAGTTCCTCTTTTTCTGAGGAGGTGCGATTGAGGGGTGGGGGCTAACTATACATGCCTGCTTCATCGCTAAAGATTCCTCCGCCTCTTTTGTCCAATGAAAGTCACTCTTTTTGTACACTTCTTGAGTGTTTTAAGAAGGGTAGTGACTTTTATTGAACAACCAAGAACCTATTCAAACTTGCTAACTTTCCATTTAGTCTTTGAATGTCCTTAAGGCATTTCGGAGATGGAGGTTTAGTACTGCTTCCCACTTTGTGCGGGTATACTTTTATTCCTTTAGTGTTTACGGTATACCCTAGGAACATACCTTCTTCCATTCCGAAAGTGCATTTCTTGGGATTTAACTTCATGTATATGTCCCTTAATGTTTTAAAAGTTTCTGCTATGTCCCTTAGTATATCTTCCTCCGAGCGGCTTTTAATCACTAGGTCATGCATACTTCTAGATTTCTGCCAATTTGCTTGTGAAAAGCTTTGTCTACTAGTTACGATATGTCGCTCGCATTTTTAGTCCAAATGCATTTTGGTTTAGTAGAATATTCTTGATTTGTGATAGAAATTTTTCCTCATCTTTTTTGCCATAGGAATTTGGTGATAACCTTTGTATGTCGAGAGAAACATTTGAAAAGGGTATCCTTGAGTGATTCAACCTTCCAATCCATCTCTAGTAGGAATTGTGTCTTCGGACAGGCTGTAGGGTCCTTGAAGTCAATGCATTCTCGAGCTTCCGTCATGCTTTGTCACCATTATCGGTTTAGCTAACCAACTATGGTAATGTACTTCTTTCATGATTCCCTGCATCGGGAGCTTTTCTACCTCTTCTTGTATGCATGCTTGTTTCTTTTCGGGGTGCATACGCCTCTTTTTCTTTTGCCTTATTGGAGTGTACCCTTCTCGTATGTTTAAGTTGTACTCTGCTATGTGTCTTAGGACACCCGTCATGTCTGTCGGACACTAGGCGAATATATCCAAGTTACCTTCGGTCGCCTTGCAACTTCTTAATTCAGCTACGACAAGGTTGATTCGATGGGTATTGTTTGCTATGGATTTTCTGATGTATTGCCCGCGTGTATTCGTTTTTCCATTTGTTTTAAATTGGCGGCTTGTGATGGTTCGAAAACCATAGTACATATCAACGAGACCACCACTTCTACTGAATAATGGAAGCCTCCGCCTTCACCGGGATTTTATCATTCCATGTCTTTATTGAAGGCACGGCTGCGATTTCACACCCCGGCCTTCCTATAATCCCGTTATTTGGCGATTGGGACCTTACAATAACAAAGTTCATCCATGTTGATGCTGAATGTTCATCATCACCGATTTTAGTTAGCAACGATATCTGCCCGATTGGCCATGTTACTTCTCCACTAAATCCAATAAGCGGAGTTGTGGCAGGCACCATTTGTCTTCTTATTTCGGGTTAGCCTTCGAGCAATGCTTTCAGATATGGGACTTACGATTGAAGCCTCCATCGACATACATTCGGTGTATGAAGTGTCCGCCTATCTCTGCCTCGATGACCATTGGCCCGTCATTCCCTTCTTCCGCAAGTGATGGGAATGAGATATTCTAGTTTGGGGAAAAGCTTTATGTGATTTTTTGTCGCATCACCCGCTGCTGAGATTGCACCATCACGATTGCAAGAGGCTTACCTTTTCCTGATGTTTCCCCTTTTTTAGGCACTTTAGACTGGTCCTTGCCACTATTTTGTTTAAGTTCCTTTATCACGTTTGGCAGCTTTCTAGTTCTCAGCAGTTCTTCTATTTGCCTTTTCAGGTGCATGCATTCATCCGTGTTGTGTCCTACTTCTCCGTGGAACTCACAATATTTGTTGGCGTTCCTTTTCTCAACCGGTGTAAGCATTGGTGGAGGAGTTTTGAATTTTGCCTTTTCCAACGCCAATATTTCTTTGGGTGTTTTGGAAAGGAGAGTAAACATATCTTGCATCCTCTTCGTCCGGAGTTGATTTCTATACCCTCTCTTGAGGCCTTGCTTCTGCCAGGATTCATGCGACTTCCATTGATTTGGGTATATTATCATGCAACCTTTTTTTGTGATTGCCAGTGGCTACTTCCCCACGGAGGAAATATGCGGTTACCCTCATCATCTCGTCCACTGATTTGGGTATATTATCATGCAACCTTTTTTGATTAACTCAGGGTTGGTGATTCCATGCATGAAACTGGAAACCTTCATGACTTCCGGAGCTCCTTTGACATCCCTGCTTTCCACCATGAACCTTTTCATGAAATCTTCGTAGTTTCTCCTTCTTTGTTTGATATGATGGAGTTCCACAGGATCCTTTATGCACTTCTTTTGCTGAAGGAAATTTGACAGGAAAACCTCTTTCAGCTCATCATAACTACCTACAGATTCTGGTGGAAGATCGTCAAACCATACCCTAGCGGATCCAGTGAGGATAGAGTTGAACATGTGGCACCATGTTGGCATGGCCCAGCATTCTACCTTCGCCGCTGCTTGAAAAATCTTCAAATGGTCTTTCGGGTCTTCACTTCCGTCATATGTCTTCACATTGGTAGGCATTTGTGTCTTCTTAGGCATGTCGAAATAGCGAACGCGTGGAGTGAATGGGTCAGTCTCCTTGCACACCCATGGCCGAGTTAAGTCGTCGTTCTTGACATCCAACTTTTGCCTCTTTGATTCGGAACACCAGTGTTCGTCTCCGTTGTCTTCGCTTCCAGAGAACCGATCAGTCTTCTGTGAGTATGTTCGGCTACCTTCGTATTCTCTGGAGTAGGGTTCCATTTTTTGCGAATAAGAGTGGTGTTGAGTGCCTCTGTCCTCTTATTCGGATCTGCGACGGCTAGTTTTCTTTGCGCTTCCAGAGCACATGGAGATACTTTTTTCTCTGTCTCCGAGCCTATGGAGCGCTTTTTGCGCTATACGAACACTTCCTCCTTTTCACCGGTTTTCTTCCGCGGTGATATGGATCGGCTGTGCCTTAGCTCTGAGTTTTCTCTCGTGTTCCGGTGCTTTCGAGATTCGATCTTATTTCTCATATCCTTCCTTTGCATCTGCTTTTCGGATTCGGATTACTGTGATGTTTCACTAAATTCTAACCGGGTTTTCACCGTTTCTCTAGCCTTGATTCTCCCTTCCTGTTTCCAAACTTTCTCTGTCATAATGGGTAAGATCGGTTCGTAGTACTTGTCGCAGTACTTTTTGAAGGCCGCACTGGATGCGGGCCCATCAGATCCTTCTAGATCTATTGCGTTTTTCTTTCCCCTTGTTCCGCACCACAGATACAGGAGCGGGAGTAGGGTCAGAGCGAGCTCTTTTGGTGAGCATTTTTTCCTTTCGGAACGCAGTTGTGTACTGGGTCCCACAAATGGCGCCAACTTGTTAGTACAAAAAGTGTGACGGGTCGTAATGGGTATGAATACAGCTTGCCGGACTGGGCTAATAAGCTTATAACGGGATAAACTTGTACTAATCCAAGTTGTTTGAATGATTCACCTGCACACAAGAAGAGTAAACCGTTAGTAATACCATGGGGACGGACCTCACGATTAGACTCCGGCGTGAGAGTAAGTACACATTCTTGAGAGGGAAATAAGAGTATGTGTGTGTAATTATGAAAGAGAAAGTTGTACCTTATATGGGGATTAGAGCCCCTTTTATAGGCGAGGTTTACCACTAGGGTTTCCTAGATTCTGCATATAATGGTTGAATTACAGTCGGACCCTTGGCGGGCAAGGTTCGTGTCAATCGCGGATGCGGACATAAGATATCTTTAACGGTGAAGGTTCAGCCGCCGTACTATACGCGCGTCTTGAGTCGGACCATAGCAATTTCGTCATTGGGCTTACTATAGGCGGGTTTATAGTTATCTTCACGGTTGTTTGGGCCTAGGCCCGGCATGTATAGTGTGTGGGCCTAGCGGGCCTATTTAGACATACTATCGTCATCAAGTCCCGGTCTAGTATGTACCTTTAGCGTGCGGATATTGTCGCGTGCAGTGGATGTTACTAGACTTGAGTTGACTAAACACTTTCATCAGTATATATATCCAATACAAATACATGGTATGACACTAGATTACATACCCTTTGGTCAATATGGGTTTTTTAAATTATAACTATTCAACTGCTTATGTTGTCTTTCTAGGAAACTTCATTCTTTGTGGTTAAGAGCTAATGAGTTAAATTAAAAGCCATTCTTGAATTGGAGAGATTTGCAAACATGGGTTATTAATTTGCAAACTTCAATGCACAAATAGTTAATGCATATACAACTATTTAATACATAAGTTGGCGTGTTTCAAAAAAACGTTAAGTGTGCAAATTATTTCTCTCTTGAACAATGAGTATCACAAATGATTACGGGTATAAGAAGCACCCACAATATTGATATTGTAGTGCCTTTCAATTAATCAATTATCGGTACTGTTTATGCAACACTGTTTAGGTCTCCTTTATATTTTAATGATGACAAATAAGCTTTCGTAACACATAAAATTACAAATGTTAGCCAAAATCCAAAATGACCCAATAACCAGGTCTGGCGCACTGCCAGTACACCAGCCTAGGGGTTTTTTCGTTTCGGTTTTTAAAAGTCGGCTTTCCCCTTACCCGACAAATGTGAATCTTTCATTAAAGGTATCTACATGATAATAGGGTCATTATGAGCACTTGAAACGGGAACTCAAAATCACGATCTCATGTTTTTGATAAAATGCTAACTCAAGTATTTTATCAAATGCCTCTAGCCAATGCTTTTATAAACCTAGGAGACTCATATCTTTCACATAATATCAAGTGAAAGTATTTTTATGGCCATAATCCATGTTTACGTCCTCTCTAATCACGTAACGGGTTTACTCCCTTATTGGTCAAACAAAGTCAAATGTCTCTTTGCGTAAACACATCCTTTCTCGTTATGGGATATGTTTTACTTGGATGCAAAGTACTTAGCTTGTTTGCATCAAGATGATTATTGATTTCGTCATGGTTAATCACAGATTATGATATCGTGAATATTTGACGTTGAGTTATTTGGATGTATGATTATTCTTTGATTTCCATTTCCAAAACATATCCATAATCATCATTGTCTAATCTCTTCTTCATAAAGACAATGTGATTATTATCCTTAATTAATCCTTTGATTAATCTTCTTCACCAAATAAACCTTAAACCATTTCAAAATTCTTCCAAATCTTATCCCCATCATTATCTAAATATTCCCTTACACCCATTGTACTTTTGTGTACCTCTTGTCTCCCAACATTCTCACATTCTCTTACTAAACCAGATCAACATATTTTTCACCACATTCTCTTCCAATTAACACAATTCAAACACATCACCACATTCTCTTCCTCTTCTCCATTTGAATTTGAAATACACACACACATACACACTCTCAAATCTTTTCTCACAGACTACTCATTCTGTTAGAAATTGGAAATTCTATTGTAAAGCATCGGTCACCCCAAGTATAATCTAGCTTAAGTTAGCTCGTAGACATATCGTTTACTATGTTAGTTGTTAGTAAGTGATTAGCTTAGATTTAGTCTAGTGCAACACCGTGGAGGAAGGGCAGGTCATTACCCACCTATACGATCCACAAGGCCGTTGGAGGTCGTTTAGTTTGTAACCTATAAATACCCTCTACCTTGCAAGGTAGAGGTTGGATGTTTCACTTGGAATCTAACCTTCCATAAGTTTTCTCTTACTAGAACATCTCCCTCTCTCTCCTAAACCTACTCGCCTCTATGGGTTGTGGTATAATGTGTTTGTGAAATCCTATATCTAACAAATGGTATCAAGAGCCATGGTTTGATCATTCATCTTTCATCTTTCATGCTCTTTGTTTTGGTGGATTTCATAAGGTTTTTTGGGGTATTAAGTGTTTAGGAGAGTTTGAATCATTTGGAAAAATTATAGTGTTAAAGTTTGAATTTTTGCTTATGCACTTTTGTGTTTAGGTTCATCATATGTGTGTTTATGTTTTGAATTGGAGAAGTACTTAGAAATATTGTTTGTTGTGATTGTTTTTTGATTTAGTTGCTTATTTGTAGGAGTTGCTGTACTATGCGAGTTGAGGTCTGGGACTTGAGTTTCTTGTTGTAAGGAGTTGCTTTATTCTTGGATGCGAGTTGATTGTATGCGACTTGGCTATTGCTTGAGTTAAGCGATTTAGCGACTGGTGGTAAAGCGAGTAGTGTGTCTGTTTGCGACTTGCTATTAAGCCAGTTGATTCTTAAAGCCAATTGTTTCATTGCGAGTTGATTGTGTTGTGAGTTGATACTAAAGCGGGTTGGCTATTTAGCGACTTGTTTCATTAAGCGAGTTGATTGTGTTATGAAGTTGATACTAATGCGACTTGGCTATTTAGCGAGTTGATTCCTTTTAACTTGTTTCTTTTTGAGCGAGTTGGTTGTTTAGCGAGTTGATAACTAAGTGAGTTGAGTATTTAGCGACTTGTCTATTGAGACTTTTACTTTTGCCACGCTTTACTTGTTGTTCTTTGATTTTGTAAAATCTCGTGAAAGAATCTATTTCCCTATTTAATCAAAGAATTATAAAATCCCTTAAAGGCCGACATTCATGGCTTACTCCATCGATCCAAAGAATCTCTAATGTGCTCAAACTATATGACTCTGGATCAAGCAGACAAAGTATGTACTACCTTAATGCTTGACCTTAACAGATTCAACCAATGATGATCTAAACCCTTCACACTTTGAGTCGAACCCAAATGAACCTCGCCAGCAATTACATATTGAATGCAGATTGAACCTTATGTAACGCTTCATTCTCATATCTCACAAGTGTTATCCACATCCATGAATCAAACATGCAGTGCCCTTTTCCGTCAGGACTTACCTTCACTAAAGAAAACATTGTTACTATACCTTGAACAATTGAAGAACCAACTCATCAACGGGAAAATAATAAAAATGATTCCATGGTCAGTATTTGTGATGATTCACAACCAATTCCAACCATTTATCAACGAGGAATATTTCGCAGATTTTGATCATCAACACTGACGGGTATTTCCTTCAAAAGCATAATCGAATGGAAATTGAATTCATCAATACATTTATCCAACTCATGGATAATGTGGAGAAGTACATTGAGGAAGTTACATCGAATGATGATAAATTAGATGAGTGTCGTGAAATGAGAGATAGTTGTGATGAGTCGGTATTGTATCATTGAAAGTCGTGTTATTGGTCACGTAATATCGAGACAACAACAAATGATGTAACCGCTCAAGAACTACTCGGTCACACAAGATGGATGCGATCGAAAAGTTGAACGAGTGTAGAGCACCATCAGTTGAATCGCGATGAAATTGGAATGGCTTCAAATGTTGTATCTGCTGACAATGAATGCAAAGAATGGAGACCGAGGAGCACGAAACTTTCGAAATTTATTGACGCTTTGTACAAGTGATGAGGATGCAAGTGTCAACCGATGGATGATCCGTATCATCTAATGAGCTACTCTTGAATGATCAACACAATGCATCCGGTAACGATCCAAACCATTTGAATTTATGGATAAACATGATTTCGATAAAATTGATATGGTTGAGACTAAGTCCGTATGTTTTAAACTAATGATATGGTTTCAAAAAGGGCATTTGATGAACTTTCTAGCAAATATTCAATTCTTGAAAAACACTGCATTTCCTTGGAAATTGCATTACAAAGAAAAGGAAGAAAATTCTCTTGTTTCAAATGCATGCACAAATCCAATTCGTGAATTTTTGAAATTAATCTATTAAAACACGATTCTAGACAAATACTCAACCATTTGTAATCAAAACAAATATCGACATTCAAATGAACATGAATACGTGTATAAACATTATAAACTATGAAGCTTGTGATGCAATTAAGTCTAGGAATGAGGAACTAGCCTTATGTGTTGCTAATTTGCTAAGAGAAAATGAATCCTTGAAGAAGAACTCTATGGAGGGTAGGACCAAACAGATAGATAAAATCAACTCCATGATCGGGCCGAAGATGCCCTCAAAACCCAAATTCGGGATAAGAGTTTCACTATCGTTGCTTTAAAAAATGAGCTTAGGAAAAATATGGGAAATAGAGTGAATACTAAGTTCAAGAAACCATCAACATTGGAGAAATCAACCGCTCATAATGCCACTAAACGCCTCGTAACTAGGGCGCACCAATGCATTCAGAGGAAAAGATTTAAATTATCAAAATCTAAGTTGGCCTCCCAAGTTGATAAAAATATAGTTTTGTCGAAACCAGTCACTTCGCTAATTCATTCCAACTTGAGGAATGATTCCATGAAGGCTCTGAAATCTAAGATCGGAATTTAAGGAGTCAAATGACACCAACCCTGAAGAAAATTAAATGCAAAAGGACCAATGCTCGAGCAGAATCTAGCCTCATCTAACGTTGTTAGCGGTTGTTTTAAGTGATTCTCTTGGTAGACTCTTTAAGTTTACTGTACCAAATGGACTTACTCACCTAGAAGTTGTCTTAGGTGGATCCCCACAGGAAAAATCTTCAAGAATGTTGAACTTAACGGGATGTCCATTGATGATACTCCTAGACCGACCGTACTACATCAAAAATTGAGGATATACTTGTCACTAACCCACCTATTTGCAATACTACATGTGCTATTAGTGCAAAGTGTCCTCAATCTTTTCTGTACAATGCTCAATTCATTCATGAACATCATGACCGTTTCCATCGAACCGAAGAATGCTCACTCGGAATGGTGGTTTCGTCAATTGACATACTGCACTTCCTCACTCGATTCCCTTTTCAGACTCGTACTTTTTAAGCCATTAAATTAAATAAAAAAAAACAAAAAAAAAACAAAACAATATATATATATATATATATATATATATATATACAACCTTTATATATATATATATTCAAATTTTATATTTTTCTATTATTTCACTCATTTTTACTCTAGTTTTGTCATCGATAACATCTACGGTCCTAGAAATATCATTCAACAATGTCACGGGTCTTTAGATGAAGTTTGAACAGAGCAGTTATAATCTTTTATTTTATTTGTTTTTACAATCTCATACTTTAGCTGTAGTGATCTCATAATACCATATCAATCAATGATTACTCACTATCTCATTGATGGGGAGAATTGCATGCACCTTTAGCTGATTCACATTGCTTAATTAATCATCTGCATTCTTATTTGTGTGCTTTTACATTTGCATGCTATGTGGTGTTAATTTATGATTCTTGGTATGATAAAAGGTGGTTTGATATGTGATGATATTTTAATCCAGTCTTTATCTTATGTAGAGCTTTTATGCTGTTGCTATGCCATGAAGTTGCTATGTTTTGTCTCAGATGCGAAGTTGCTTCGCTTTTATTTAGGGACTAAAAGTCACTATTTGTGTGTACTGTTATGAAGTTGCTTTGATAAGTAGAGGGACTAAAAGTTTCAACTCGCTATAACTATTTTCCTAAGTATGCGGGTTGAGGGTCATGGACAAATCGCTTTTCTTTGGTCAAAACACATCTCACAAAACCTCTCTCTCTCAACTCTCTTGTAAGCGAGTTATCTATTGGAGATTGTGTGGTAGGTCGTTAATGCTATCTGATCATGTTTATCTTAACACTTTGAAATGATTTGTACTTAAACCATTTTTATCTTAACCCTCTCGCATCTTGTCCTCTCGCCTCATCTTGATCAATTATTCGGACCCTAGGTTTGTATGTTTTTGATGAATTGTTGTTGATTGTAGTCTTAGATGCATTCATTTAATGATATGACATATTTAGTTAAGGTCTGATGGATCCTTTTGATTATGTTATGGGTGTCGAATGGGTAGGGTTAGGAAATTACTATTGGATTTGAGTGGGTTGATTGGCATTGTCATTTTACTTGACTATGACCTTGGTTGAATATATATTCGTGTTTTCAAGTGTTTAAGTGGGTTGCTCATGGAGAGTTCTTGTTAGCGAGTTGGATAGAACTTCGATGCGAATTGACTGTTGATTTATTAAAGATGTGCTTAAATGCGAGTTGTTGTTGATCATTATTGAAAGCGAGTTGCTATATGCGAAGCATCAGCCATATATGCATGGTTGTCTGTTGCCTATGCAATATGTCCAGATTCAACGTATCCTATGCGAGTTGCATATGCGAGTTGACTATGCATGTTATCTTTCATCATATGCGAGTTGCCATACGCTTAATTTTGTTGTCTATAATGCGAAGTTAGCATATATATGTTGACCATCCATTGTTTGACCAAAGCGAAGTTGATTCATGCGAAGTTGCCATATGCGCTTGCTTCATACGTTGTAATGTATGCGAGTTGACTATGATATTGAATGTATGCGAAGTTACCAGTAGCCTGGTGAGTTGATGGATGCGAGTTGCCATATGCTATGTATCTCATATATCTTGTAGTATGCATGTTGATTACCAACTATTACTTATGTGTAGTGTGTATATGAGTTACTCAACTTGTTGTTCCAATGCAAGTTGCAGTGTGTAATTTAACATATATCTTTGTCAATATTGTTTTTGGTATTATTCATTTTGATGTCTTCTCCCAAATGGTATCCTACACTCATAAGTTTCTGCATACTAATCACATTTTTCCATATATGTCATATCCTTCTTCTGAAACTCAAATTGTTAGGTTATAAAGTGGTCATAATATGTAACAGTGACTTATCCTAACAATTTTCCTGGATATGGTTTGTGTTGTCGGTGTAACCTTCAGATCTCAATGGCTGACATCACATCCTCTCGATGTTCCTCCGCCTTCGCACTAACTGTCACTGACCGATGAAGAATTACTGGAATGGGTGTCAATTTAAGAACAGCCGCTTTAGACGTAGATATAGGGCAACATAATCCCACGTATCGTCGGTTGTTGACATCTTGAAGGATACCAACTTCTTTAATGCCTAACCATGCTGCACTATCCCATCCATCTATCTTCAAATTCGGAAAACAGTTACTTGGGATAAGATTTCTACGTCATATTCGTAGTCGAAGCCAAATGGTATGACATCTCGGTTGACACACTCGGGGATGCTCTTCGGATCACACCAAGAAACCCTTCCAACAAGTTCATCACTCCACCCTCCATTCATGACATCTTAAACTTTATCGACGAATTGGGATACCCGGAAAGAATAACTAAGATTTCATCACTCATCAATGCAGAAATATATCAACCATGGAGATCAATCGTCACAATCCTCAACCTATGCTTAGTCGGTAAAACATCGTGACGTGACAGAGTTCGAGTTCCCATTATGCGATAATGGGGAATAGTCAAAGGAAAAATATTGACTTACTAACTTATCCGGGAAGAATTCATCTTGTCCTTGGACACATTTATCTCTGATAGAATTAACTTTGAGAATAAAGTCAAAGGAAGAAAAAGTCTTGGTAAAGAGTGATTCCCAAGATCGATTCTCTAAACTCATTATCCATCATCCGCTACAAACTCACCGATCAACTCACGTGGCGAGTCCGCCCGCATGAAGCTGATGAATTCGTTCTTGGAAATCATAAATATAGTGCCGAGGTCATGACAAGGAGATTTTGGTATGCCAGCCTCAAGTTGCTTAGTGATAGAATCAAGAATGTCGATTACTTTAAAAGTTATGTAAAGAAAGCCTCCACACAACCGCTAACATCCCGAAGTCCATTTCCACTCAATCAAAATCTAAATCATCAGGAACCACATAATCAAGTCTTCCCAAGAAAAACAAGAGACCCGATAGCTCAGATCTAATGTCTCTCCTTCACAAAAGCAAAAGAGGAGAAAAGAAACGGTAAGGGTAAATGAGTGGGAACTAAAGTTCCGGAAAGAGAGAGTTGATAGATGAAGATCTAAGCTGCACTCTAACAAGAATTCAAAGAAAGCCTTGAAGCATCCGAACGAAGTCTCAAAGACCACCGGTGGGAGGAGTCACAAAGAGAGCTCCGAGCAAAGACTCGACAAATCAATCCCTGTCACTCAAGACAAAGGTAAAGAATTGTGGGAAGAGAAGCAAGACAAGCCGCACATGCTCTTGAATATCTCCTCACCACCTCCCAAAACAACGACCGGTTTATTCTCAAGAAAAGAGATGTGTATGATTATCTACACAAGAGCAACTGGGATGGACACTAATGAAGTGAAGGATCTTGAATCCCCTAGTGTTCATGATGCAGACAGAAGAAAATCGAGACTCCTTTACCGAGACCCCAGTGTTTGAATCGGTAAGTGATAAAATGATCTAGTAAAAGACCCACAGAGAACCTTGAGCCTCAATCAAGTACTCAAGCGTCTTGAAGAAACAAACATGTCTCTTGGATCACTTTCCTCACTTAAAATCTTGATGACTCTACTTACTTACGGTGACCAATTCTTGAAAGAGCGGCCCCTCGACATCGATCTGCATAAGCAAACAAATGAAAAGGAAGAAGTTCAGTCCATGTTCTAGTCACTATTTAACAAGACTCTTCAACTATTCCTCCCATGTCGGCTCCAATGGTCTCCACGATTTGCCACATCCACTTCAATCACACCAACACTCGAACTCGCTATGACTACTACACTTCCACCTCCCAATCTCCGCCAATGATACACTACATGTTGTCACCGTAGGTGATACGTCAACTCCCACCTCGCCACCACCTCGTGCCTCACTCTCTGTTAAAACAATAGAGGAATTGCTTGAAGAGGCCATGTTACGCATTGCAACTATTGAGAAACATTTTCCTATAGTCAACAACAATTGATAGTCGTAAGAAAACCGAGAATCTTAATCTCAATGAAGTCGTCACAAAGGCAATAGAAGCAGATGTTAAAGATGCGGTTGAATGGGCAATGAACTATAATCACTAAACACACTAAACCATAATCACTATGGCGCGTTTAATATGTTTAGAGAGAGAAAGTTCTAGAGAGAGAAAGGGAAGAGAGTTGGGAATTATGTGAAACAAAGAAAAATGGTATTGAAGCTCCACTACTTCAGCGATTCAAAGATTTTCCGATTCTCCATGAGAGATCACTCTCTCGAAAGAATGTATGAGGCGGAGAGCACTTCACAGGTACACACAAGAAATTATACGAGGCTCTCGAGGAATCTATGAGGCACGATGATTATGAGTAGTTTGTAGTTGATGTTCGTGAAAGGGAGGCTAAGAAGAAAAGAAAATCAGTCTCATGGATTCAAAAGATATGTCCGAGGTCCAAAGTCACCACCACCTCTCACCGTATGCACATAAGGAGTTGGAGGATCTTCTGGAACAACCACTTCTCACAATGCAAACCCACCTTCACCACTACCAACAACTCGAAACAAACCCAGTACTTCAAGTGGTCAAAGATCTCATAAGATGTCTCTTGCATGGACCACCGTCGACTCTGGTTTACACCTACCATCCCCACTATTCCGTAGCAAATAATAAATGAAGAATCCTTTGTTGCTCAAGAGTTCAATCGAGGATGATGACACTTCTACCAAGCACATTCCCAATGTTGCAGATTGAAGAAGATTGGTTGACGCTTATATTGAGAGAAAAGAATCAAAACATCTAGAGCTACACCTTCAAAGGATGTTACTCAAAGTTGGCTTACCCAAGATAAACCTCAAACTCCTGAACCTTCATGGTGTATTCCCAATCATTCAACAAATCCAAACAAACAATTGGCTTCAACTATCATTTCCAACTATGAAGCACCAGCAGAAGATTCTCTTCTTCACTTCACAGGGGATATGGAAGCTTTATAAAGTGGTTTTGTGAGAAGAAGGAAATTACATCTATCACCCTTAAAGATCTTGAAGGCCCGCCGTTTGAAATAGTGAAAGTCTTCCACTCGGATGCTAATCGCCCAATATCGATGGAGGAATGCTATAGAATCTGTCGAATGATCAAGTCGATGGAGCGATCAATAGGTTTGATGTGAACAACTCTCTTCCTCTAGGCGTGAACTCGATATATGACCATTCATCGAGTTCTTCTTCAACAATGATCCGACTATCTATGTGGTTGCACTTCCGAAAAGACAGCCTTTGTCGATTTCAAAGATGAAAGCTTACTCACATCGATCAAGGTCTCAAAGCGATGGTTCCGGATCAATTCGGGTAGACAATGAGCAACAAGTGATGACATTTCCGCCTCTTATGGCATTTCACATTGGTGGTTCAAGAAGAAACAATTCTACATCGAAAGACATAGTGGTAAAGAGTCGCAGAGTCGCTCGATCCATGCGTATTCTAAGTGTTATCGTAATAGAGATCTTCTCAATCTACTCGTATGATTACCGAAGAAGATTGTTCTTCAAGAGCGTGACCTCGAAGAGTACACTAGAAGAAAATGACTTCAAACATCTGATGCCTAATGACTTTGAAGATCTCTATCTTCTGAACCTCCAAGGACGCCTTGACCATCTTCCTGCCGTGAAAGGCTTTTGGTCATTGCCGATTAGAGGCTTGGTCATTCGACTAAGAGTTGAGGATTTTCAATTGGGAATTGAAAGTTATCGACTCGTGTCATCTAATCTAACAAGAATGGAAGCCAAAGGACATGAATATAGTGATCGACACCCGTGAGCAGTCATCATCCTCACCGATGACATGGACAAGAATGTTAATGAGATTGTGTGAGTTATACAAATTCGGTGATGGCACACTAAGATGGTCAAGAAGAATTAAACTCTAGAGTGAAAGAAATCAAAATTGACTTGAAGCACGAACAAAATGAAATTCGGACCGATGAGGATTTGAATAGGTGTGAAGATTTCATTGTGCAATCAAACGATGATTGAAGACTAATGATCTATCGCACCTTGAAAGTTTTGTGTGGTAGACTGCCAGCAGACACTATAAGTCTGCTTCAAAGAACTGAATGAAGATATCTTCCTAAGTAGTTTATGTTTTTTATTTATTTTATTTTGATGTGTAAAAAGTGGTGTAATTATTATAAACAACTATAATGTATGTAATAGTGCTAGGTTGTGTATTGTGGTTTTCCTTATGTCTAAAAAGGGAACTTCAGTCTTGTCCACTTCGAGATCTTATAAAACCGGACAATTTTTTCTCCAACAATGTTTTGTTTTCATATTTATTTCACTTGAGATCCAAAATCTCAAAGGATTTGAAATTTTGATCGGGGAGAAAATGATATAAATATGAAAGATGTTAAAAGATGATCATTTTTGTCCAAAGTGCATACCGCCTAATATGTGCTAAACTATTTTCGAATCTGAAGCATATATTAGGGGAGCATTTCAAAACAAATTCAAACCTTCAAGGTACAAAGTTTTTCATGCTTTTATATAAGGTACCTGATTGTGTTTAAATGGTTTCTAAATGTTTGGTAATCGTGGTAGTACTTCAGAGGTCTCTTTCCTCTATGTGTCAAAATGACTTCAAATATTCTCGCATATTGATGGGGAGAATTTACCAAGAAAATCAAATGGCTTTTCCTAATTAAATTGTGATCTGATTTAAAGATCTCGCTTCCATAAAGCTAAACAATTTCAAAAATATATGCACATGTCGGGGAGCATTTCTAAATGATCAAACTATTATACAAAATGTTTTGATCTCAGATAAAAGTAATCTTTGATTGCTTTTTCCAAATGATTTTTTCGACGGTTTCAAGGAAGAAAGAACAATACCAAAAGACCGAATTAATTTAATTATGCACGGTGTTATAAGGATGGTTAGGTTAGGTATTCGCTCCCACGATCCCGTCA
>OU343222.1:294986523-295040467 GCA_910596185.1 Chrysanthemum makinoi
ATATCTTCATCTGAGGGCATAATCTTTTTGTTCAGATAGTTATCCCTAAGCATTTGATCTTTTAACAAATTCAATTATTGACTCTCTTCAGATATACCGTCAACTAATACAGAAACCTTATTCCCATCCCTTTGTTTATTCAACACAGATCCATCCTGTCCTTTCTTCCTGTTTTGATTATGAGTACTGTTTTGATTCTCTTCGTTCTTTCCTTGACTTTCAGTACTAGTATTTCCATCTTATCTAGCCTCAACATTAGTAGAATATTACCAACACTTTTACCAGCATTACTAACTCCTTTAGGCTTATACTGCATATTATTATTACCTCCTTTATTATTCTTCTTCCTTTTATTGACTTCCACAAATCCCTCATTATCACAATACATATTATTATTCACATGAGCTCTCTTAGCATTTTCTTCAGCATCAATCTCTTCGTCACTTTTAGGTCTTTTACCACACTTCTCAAAAGTATGCCCAAACACAGATTAAAAGGAACATGTAGGAGGTTTCCAACTCTACTCCACTTTAACAGTTTTATGTCCTTTTACTACTCCATCCCTCCCCTTATAGTGCAACTTGATACTATCTTTTAGTTCTTTTTTAGCCTCAACCTCTACCAATACCCTAGCATAATCAAACCTCCCATTACCATAATAGCACATGTTTGCAGTCATAGTCTCCATAACAATAGGTTTACCAACACTACCGTAGGGTATATACCGCAATAACGAACACTAACGGATATGCTTAATCTCTGAAAGGCGTGTAATCACTTTCAGATCAAATCAATTTGGCGGTTCTACCAAATTATTCAATCGGATACAATTCAGAGAATGAGAATTTTCTGTATGTGTTTATCTGAGATATAAATGAACCAGTCAAAATATATGACCAAATAAACCGTATATAACAATGATACGGGATAACTGCCAAAGCAGTTTTAGGGTTTCCAGGTTGTCAAGTTTTGTCCCTCAATTTCCGAAACTTAATTTCTGAGGAACAACACTTCAGCAGAATCAATGACTTCAGCAGAATCCATTGTATTTCAGCAGAAACACAACTTCAGCAGAATCTATTGTATTTCAGCAGAAACACAACTTCAGCAGCAATTTTTACAAAGCAACACAGCTCGACCCCAGCCAGGGGCTCTGCCCCTTGGACCCTGCCAGGGGCTGCCGCCCCTTGGACCCTGCTACCAGGGGCGCTGCCCCCGGACCCCCGTCCCTTAGGGGCTTCGCCGCTAAGATCATAATAAACTCAAGTAGATGTGCACTCCGCACCTCCAAACCTAAATGATGTATTATCATGATAAAATTGGTCAAACAAGTTAATCCAATTACACTAAAATATCCAACAACTACTAGCCACATCAATCAATTTGATCCATAAACGTAAACAGCCACAATACCTATATCAGCATCCCACCTTTGCACTATTAGAGCGAGGCTTACTATTTACTAACCAAGGACCTTGTTCAATTACTCAATTAAGTCTCTCCTCATGTTCAAACTTAAAAGAAACAAAGCCCTTTAGAGTTAATCATCGCATCCTTAAGGCCAAATCTACTCCACCTTCATCTCAAATGGTACCTTAATTCATGAACAGTCATCGTGCACCCCACAAAGTGACCAACAACAGTAAAAGACCATTTAGCACTGCCAATATTCACCAGTTCATCATCAAAAACAACCAATTCATTTCCATCATCAGTTTGTAACAGTGGATTTAAACACAAGTTTCTTTGGCACTACATTCTGAGTATTATTCACAACATTAACATATAAAATTTACTCCTTTACATAACTAGTATTATTCACATTCTTATCAGAATTTATCAAACACCTTAACAATACAATCATTCACAGTAACCTTTAGTATTACTTACAGTAGTATTAGTCGTTTGACATTCATAAGAATTCACTGATCTCCTTATTCACAACATTTCTTTTCTTCACAACCACATGATTCCCTTTCATACTCCCAGCCAAATTGATAACAGAATCACCAAATTTAGCTGGGAAACGAATATTCCTTCTAGATGACGCCGATTATTAGACATTAACGCAGAAACTGACAAAAAAAATAAAATAAATAAAAAAATAATAAATTACGAAACACAAAATTAGGTCAAATGAACTCCAGAAAATTCCAACGAATATTGAAAAATGAAGTAACTAAAAGAATCAGAAAGTGATTATGAGAAGAAAGCACAATTAATTGCTAAAAAAGTGGGGAAATGAAGGTGTTAATGGTAGAAGAATGGAGGATTAGCCGTAACAGCCTTTCCCGCCAAAATCTTACCGACATGGATTTTAATTTTCTATTCCTTATTTCACATCCCATAGCTATATGAGACTTTGAGTGTCATATCTTACATGTTCCATTTTTTCACAAATGGATGATGATCAACTTCTGGATGTGATATGTGAACACCTTGTTTAATCATTAAGCAAGAAGGGTCAGTATGACCACCTGCTGTGAAACGTTAATTCTAACATAAACACAAACCAAGAAGTAAAACAAGTCACTTTATTCAATTTCACCTTTTATTCTTTTTTTCATGTTATCATGGTCTGCATACATAAAAAGTAACCATAAACCAAGTAATTATGCATTATAAACTATAATTGTTCTAAGATCACAGCGAAATCATTCTCTAGCATTTAGGAAGGGTAATGCCACATTGTCGTGCGAGCCGCTGAGCATCCTGTGGTTTGGTATGCTGGGGGAGTGAGGGGTCGGCGCGTTCATACTCACAAAAGCAATTCTTTTGTTCCTTTACTTTAGAGCAACATTCGCTTGATGGTTCTACAGGGGACATGAATGTATCTGCACATGCTAGAAGCTCCGTGTAGGGGCAGTTCGCAGCATCCATGCATGGAACTTGGCTCATGAACGCAACCAATAATGCAGAAAGTACAAACACACAACATGTCATGGAGTATCTCATCATTTTGGAGAAATATTTGTTAAGGAAAGAGTGTTGTGGTTTGAACAATGGAGCGGGACACAATTTATAGATTGAAATGAGTAGGTACCAATTTAATGTCCATCCGACATTGGAATACGTTCGGTTTACAAGATTGTATTTTTCATCGAATATCATTAAACACTATTATGGTGCGATGTTAACTTTTAATACTAAATCTATCACAGGTTACGTGCAAATAACCAAATTTGTACAAACAACGATCTTATAGCCCTATGGGTACGTAAAGTCGTTCTTTCACATATTAGCATACGTACATACGGTTACATAGCTGTATTAATCAATTCACTTTAGAAAGTTGTGACTTGTTAAATCGTGACTATAACTATGTAAATAATTCACCAATATCTATAATACTTAAAGCTTATCCCCCTTAATTTAATGTGCAAGGGGGGTTGTGCACAACCAAAAGTACGGTACATACATGTCTATGCATATCGAAATAACTACAATGAGGTCTCTATTGATTCATAGCATCATTTATTTTCCGGAGTGAATGCTGTGAGGAAGACGAATATGAACTGTCCATCATTTATTTGCGGGAATGAATGCAGCGAGGAAGACGAATATGAACTGTCCCTACAGTTTCAGGAATGCAAACCATTCCGCATTGATGATGAATATGTTCAAAGGTCGACTTATAACTATAAATACAATTGACTTATGCATCCAAGTCACCCAACTTTACCTATAGCCATGACTTAGCTTCTAATATGGTTTGTTTTTTATGGCAGAATATCACTTTGAAGGTGAGTAGGAAATTGAAGGTTCGTGTATGCAGACATGCAACTTACTTCAACCCATAACGAATCTCAAGTATGTCAACTGTATGGTTTAGACATCTTGCATGACAGTTTCCTTTATAAGGATACCCTAAAAACTGAAATATATGAGCAATTTTGTAGGGAAGCTAGACTCTGTAACACGCCAAGCTCAAAGCTAGAATTGAGCTTTTGCAGAAATCAAAAAGGTGCTTTCAAGAAATATGTAATAATTATCTTCAATGATATATAAAGATATAGTTATATAACTGTGTGATATCATGCACAATTCATATTCGTTAATGAAAAGATGGTAAAACATGTTTGATGTTTATAGGCATTTGATGGGAGAGGAACTTGAGTCCTTGACACTCAAAGAGCTTCAAGGTTTGGATCAGCAACTTGATACAGCTCTTAAACACGTTAGGTTGAGAGAAAGGTATAACATTTTACCACACCAATATTATTCTCATGTCAGTTGATGGGTTGCAAAGTGAAGGACCTATCAGTTGCTCTATGTACCAACAAAAATCAGTCTGCATCTAATAACATGGTCCAAATTTCAACTCTGCAGCAGGTACTTGAAGTCATATCACACACACACACACCCGCACAGTTTTAGTTAATAGTATTGTAAGTTAAGATATTCGTTATCTTTTGTTTGGAGATTGATACAAGAGACGCATTGGAAAAATTTGTTTACACAAGTTTGTTCAGCTGGCTTGTTGAAGCAATCAATAGATCACTCGAGGGGGATAAAGAACATACCACAAGGTCTATAAGCATCCTAGACATGTATGGCTTTGAGTCGGTCCAGGTATACAACATTTTAAACATAATGTTTGTTTATATAAATGTATCATGTTATGGATGTCAATATGTAATCTCATTTCTGAATCGTTTTTACAGAAAAATAGCTTCAAACAAATGTTGATAAACTATGCTGATGAGAGGCTGCACCAGCACTTTGTTCGACATATATTTAAGCTTGAACAAGAAGTGAGCGTCACATGTCTCTTTTTCTTTTTTTTAAGTTTTACGCATAAGATTAATCACGATCTTTTTTTACTAGGAATATCAATCGGAAGGTATTGACTGGAAAAAGGTGGAGTTTGTAGACAACCAAGGATGCTTAAATGTCTTTGAAATGTTATTATTACTATGCGATACAACTTTAAATTTGAAAACGATTGTCAAATTTGTCCTTATGAGTATAATAAAGAGTAAACATTGTAACTGGATCCCGTCTTCATTTCTTTTCATGACAGTTAAATGAGACCTATGAAATGAAAATGTTTTAAGTACTGAAGTTTATATGAAATATTGCTGAGTGAAAGGGTTATCCCGAGCTTCTTTTATTTGCAGAATCAACTGATGTTTGCCTCGGATAGCAGGAAAGGACTTTCTTTGCAAGAAGAAGTATATTGGATGCAAACGTAATTTATTCTAGCGTTTTTGTTTACAATTTTAACTTTATTACAAATTAGACATCTGTTTGATTGTACTCGGGCCCTTTGTTTTTTTTGTGTGGATTACTTAATAGTATTCGTTAAAAACAGATTGAATAATTATATAAATCTTTACTTGACCAAAGATCATAATTAAACATAATAGACATGATATGTAAGCTCATATAGTTAAACATATATAGTAGACACGATATTATGTAGGTTTATATAAAAATTTAACGTCAAAAGATTGTCTAACCATAACGCTTCCATGTTCAAAATCATAGTGTTGTTTTTTGCCATTACACGCCTCAAATGATGACAACAATCAAAAAGCAACTTTGCTAATGCATCATCTTCACATGCTTGTTGCACAAACCACAAACGCATACAATCATGCAATTTAGATGATCCTGAAATATTCATCAAATTCTCAACAATTCAAAATTTACCATTGAAGAGTACAAATAGTTATATAATTCCAAATAACAAAAGTCACAAATAAATAAGCAACAAAACACTTATGTAACTTACTCAAATTAAAATACTACATATGAAAAGACTATGTTAATAAAAACTTTTAATGAAAAGAAAATAATATAAATACAAAAGTAATTATAATATTATTAGGCATCTAAATATAGATTCCACTAAAATAATATGAACTAAAGTAATAATAACATTATTAGCCATCTGAATAATAAATACAATGCAACTTCTCTAATAGGTATCTAAATACCATCATATACAACATTACGGATAAAAACATCACCCCTCAACCACTAGACCGTGCATCGCACGGGTTGAGGGTAGCCTCGTAATACTTAAAGCTTATTCCCCTTAATTTAATGTGCAAGGGGGGTTGTGCACAACCAAAAGTACGGTACATACATGTCTATGCATACCGAAATAACCACAAATGATTTCGTTTTAGGAGGCCCTCATATTCAATGCAAATTCAATTTGGTTTATGAAGAGGCTCGAGTTGAATGAAAGATATCCCTAGCTTGAATGCTCGGACGTTCACAATAAACACATATTCAATGCTGGAAACACAAAAGGGCTGCGAATTTGCAACCTCAAAGAATATGGATCAATCTACAATTAAAACACTACTAAATGGAACCTGCATAAATAAGGTTTCGAACCCATTATCTGCCCAGACATTGTGGGTAGGCATACAAGTAAAAAAGTACCGTTATCTCTATAATTATGGCTGTAGAAATCGGAGGCCCAAATGATGTATTGTTACTGGACGAATTGAAATTGGATGAGACCGGTACAATCGTAGTGATGATCTGTAGGATGTGGGATATAAATGCTCCTTCTGGCCGATACTTGAGCACTGATTTCTTGGTGTCCGATGCTAAAGTATGTTGACATCCATGTGTGAAAAACCTAAATAATGCCAATATGTAATAAAAAAGTTATCAAATGTCTGTGTTGTTTGTCAATTTTTTCTTACATACTTTTTATGCAAGGAAATGTTATCCATTGTACCGCCAAGGCAACGGTAGCTCACAATTTCTTGAGGTTAAAAGAGGGTGCTATATATTTGGTTAAAAATTTTGTAGTCATGCAAAACAAAGAAGATTTTCAGTATCGGAAGGACGATACGTTCATGCTTGAGTTTAATGGATCAACAAGCATAAGGAAATCTTTGGTTATATCTAAGGGATTTGTTAGGTATCCGTTACAATTGGTTGATTTTGATCATATAAAGCCCACAGAAAACAAATATCTCATTGGTAATGTGCTGTTTGTTTATGTATCTTAAAATTATTTGTTTTTAAATATTGTTGCTGTAAAAGCTTTTACCTTTCAGATGCTGTAGGTTACGTGACAAATGTTGGTAGGATGAACTATACCAAAACAGGAGCCAAAAACCTTGATTTCTACTTGGCGAATCATAGGTTGAAATTTATATTTGTTGCAAAGGATGTTGTAAAAATGAAAATATTTTTGCCAATGTGTATTAGGAAACTTAATTTTCTCTTTATTTCGATTCCCTTTGTAATCAGGGGCCAGTCCATACGGGTGACCCTGTGGGGAGGGCTTGCTGATGTGTTGATTGAGAAGAAGGCGACGCATGTAGGCATGTGTCCTGTTGTGGTGACTTCAACCTGTGCAAAGCAATATAACAGTAAGTGGCTTATGGACTATTTACCTTTTGCATGTTCAACACTTTTCTTTTACAAATTTAACCTTTAATATTACCTTCTAGATAAGCTCTATCTCTCCAGCAGTTCATCCACCCAGCTCCTAGATTCCGTTGACATTCCAGCAATTAAAGAATTGAATTCAGATATTTGGTAAGAAACTAATTTTTATTATTGAATATATCCTAAAACCAACAAATTTTAACAAATCATTAAACTGTTTGTTAGCATCACTGATGCTTCAAAAGGAGTTTCGCGTGTAGACAGCTCTGAACCAAGAGAAGGATCTATCGAGAATCTGCTCATGTGGGCCAGAAATAAAAGGAATGATGTATGTATTATTTTGCAGCCGCCATCTCTATATTATCTTTATAGTGCATAACATTTATGAATCTAATTTATACACAGTCTGCTGCTTTCATAATTAAGGCCAAGATTGATAATGTGCGTACTAGAAAGGGATGGAATTTCCCATCATGTGGGGGAGACAACTGCAGGAAAGGGGCTACTAGAAAGAATGGGAGATTTTGGTGCGAGTCATGCAGCAGACCAGTTGAATACCCGGTAATAAGGTAATGACATATTTATAACTTATATTTTGATTGTTTAAATGTGTTAAAGAAAATTGCTCACCTTGACATTTACCATATGTTGAATGCTTCCTTCAGGTATCGTCTTGAACTTGGTATCTCTGATGGTACCGAGCAGACTGTGGTGGTCCTTTTTGATGATGCATCCGTTCAATTGATCGGGTTCCCAGCTTCGGCGTTAGTGTCGGATGAGGATGAGGTACAGTTATAAATCCCCGTCTACTTACACCCTAGTACATCATTCCCATTACTCATGGCTTACTCTACAGGGTTTAGACGATCATGCAAACTTGCCATCACCTATAGCTGACCTAATTGGGACAACACACGTGTTTGAAATCAAATCTCACACATATTATGAATATGGAACATTCGAGAGTTTTACGTGTTGGCAAGTTGACCCGCATAATCCATCAGCTAAACCCACAAGCGCAAGCACCGTTGATAATGAAACCGGTGTTACAGGCTCATCATCCAAGACACCCGCCCAGTCGCCGACCCTCACTACACCGTCCAAGCCTGTAGAGGATAGGATAAGGAAAAGGTAGTCGAAACCAACAAAAAAACATGAATACAACATTTTTTGGATAAAATCACATACTGATGGAATTCCATTATTTGCAGGGTGGTTTTTGATGATTCATCGACAGAACATGAACTGTTGCCGGTTAATGATGTACAAGGTGATGAGTCTGATATTGCAAGTAATAATACATCTTCAACATCCAGCCCATCATTCAAACGACTGATAAAGGCCAACCCTGCAAATGATAATAAAGACGATAGGTTAGCGACCTTAAAACATTTGGGTGACAGCAAAATATCTTTTACCCTATTTATCTTACTACTACAATACACTTAACGTAATAATCATGTTTCGTTGTATGCAGTGTTGATATTGAGAATTCGGACGCGGATATTGAACTGATAACTGTAGGCATTGAGCAGGATGGTGATGATAGCACCCTACCCTTCAAGAAGAAACAAAGACGGTGAGCACATATTGATTGTCACTTTTTTTTGGCTAACCCTTTTACGTTTGACTGCATAATAACACATTTCTCCCTATATATTTTGTAAACAGGTTTGTGGTTGAAGAATCCGAATGACCCCAACCAAGTAGCGCCCCATCAAGACTTTATAAAACGAATGCTTATGACAATAATAATACATTTGATAAAAACTGCTCTTGGGATTTTGTTTTAATTTTGTTTTAATTGTTGTTTGGAAGACACAAGACTCAACCGTTCTGTTACATTTGGTTTTATTTTTGTTTGACAATATATTTTGGTTTGCCATCAAATGAAATATTGTTTCTTTTTGTGCTAAACTCCATTTCAGGTACCTCCAAGATGAACATACTCTGGCTTTGGACAATAGCTACATGAGATCAAATAGATATGTGTGTTAGTAATGCCAGATGACCATGAAAGCAATTATGGTTCTTTTGATTTCTCCATCAGACATTGTTACCAAATGTAATGTCTAATGTACAAGATATTTGTTTAGGTATCTTAAAAATTATTTTATTTCTCCATCAGATATTGTTACCAAATGTAATGTCTCATGTAATAGTCGGCAAGGATTGTTTTTTTTCGATTTCTCCATCAGACATGGTTACCAGGTGTAATGTCTCATGAACATAATAAATATGTGAATGAAACAAATGTTTATATCTGTATACTGTTTCATGTGATACCCGTGTAACCAAACATCTAATTAATGAAACTAATTTCTATGTAATTTACTAATTTTCCTGTTGTATCCCCTTTTTTATTCACTCCTATAACCCTTTCATGTGATAAACATGTAACCAAACATCTAATTAATGAAGCCTATTTCTGTATAATTCTCTAATTCTCCTATAGTATCCCCTATTTTCATTCACTCATATAACCCTTTAAATAATTGATCGACTTAAAGTACATAAAGGGTCATCTAAATTCATGAACACATGTGATTGATTCATTGTGAATACCTAATAAAAAGTTTTTCAAAACTTGCGGAAATTACCCAAAGGTTAGGACGGTGTTGTTTTAAATCTCAAATGATAAAGATATTGAAGATGGGTATGCTGCTTAATGCAATCACCAAGATTGCCTAAAATTGACTTTATTATATACCTAATGAATTAAATAATGACTGTAAAATTATGTTTGATATGAATTATATGAGTTTGAAACCCTCCTTCTATTTATATGTATTTATACCATCCACTACATATGTTTAATTTACACATACATTATTATTTTATACATAACAAGTGTGATATAAACTTATCTTATAAGGCAATTTATAAAACACGTTTATTCCTACTTTACATTATAACAATTAAGAGTTTTTTACTATCTCCATATGTTATATAGATGAACCATCATGAATTTGTGTGTTGTTATTGGAAAAAAATCAGTCTCATTATTAAATCAATAATAAGAATCAGAAAAACCTGGAGATACTTACCATACAAGCCTGTTCATTGTTCACTACACTTATTGCATCAGTTCAACACTAGAATCCCAAAAGATGCTTTAATATACATCTTGCTTCTATATCTTTCCAAACCTGCAAGGTTATGTGTTGCAAAATTGATACATATCATCCAAATACTAAATGAATACAGGTACATCTCAATTTAACAAGTTACTATACCTTCCAATTATGTATATGATTAAATCCATATTTGTTTTTTCGTTACAGGGTCAGAAAATGATCATGCTCAGGTTCCATCCCTGTCAGACATGTTGCACAAATCTTTCGTTATTGATTCGAAAACAATTATCAGTCAAAGTGGAATAACACAAAGCTATTGTGGTTTACGGCTAAATGAAATTGTCAAATCATTTACAGGTATACACCAGCTCCAAACATTCACTTGCGTTATTATAGTACAAAATTGTTGCAACAATTGATACCTGATTCGCGTGTTCACCGTAATTTGTTAGGACAAACATCACGCTCAGTGGGCGATTTACCAGATATGACGGCGAATCAAATGGCTTCTGCTTCAAAACAACCCTTTATGTATAAAAAAAGAAAATCAGCAGGTGTTTAAATAACCAAATTATATTTGGCAGACAATTGTTTCCGTAATAATGAATATTACCTTAATGTTATTCATACAGTGACACTCTCTCAGCGTGCAGCTAAAAAAATCGCACACAAAGCCGCACATGCATCTGCAGGTAGTTTCATATTTTATAATTGATGCCTTATGTTATTTGATGGATAAAAATGTTGTTATTCCCAATTAAATTTTCCTTTTTTGGCAAGGTGTTCCCGTTGTTTACCATAATATTGGCCATCCATCATTTGAGTGTCAAAATTGCAAAGCGATTATGTGGTATCAGGAGAGAAGCGATAAATCAAAGAGCGCTACCAACCCAACTTTTTCCATTTGCTGTCAAGAGGGAAAACTTCTTTTCCAAGATTTAATGAAACGCCTTCACCTCTTAAAGAGTTTATGGACTATAATAATCCTGCAAGTTTAAGATTCAAAGACCAGATCAGGGTATATAATGGCATGTTTTGTTACACATCTTTTGGAGCAAGAATAGACCATTCAATTAACACGGGCAGGGGTCCATATACCTTTAGAGTAAATGGCCAAAGCTATCATCGAATAGGTTCTCTTCTTCCAAAACAGGGAATTCAACCTAAATATGCACAGCTATACTTTTTTGACACTGGAAATGAAGTGAAAAACCGAATGACAGCTTTTATAGACAAAGATGGGGGATATGTGTTGGATCCAAGTATAGTAGCGAGATTGATTAAAATGTTTGATCAATCAAATTCAATCACCAAGGCATTTCGAATGGCTCGAGATTGGTGCGAGAACCACAATTCAGCCACCTTTGAACTACGGCTGATAAGTGGACATAGTACATCTCGGCAATACAACGCACCAACCGTGGCCGAAATAGCAGCTCTAATTACTAATGACTTTGGTGATGGTATCCCTACAAGAGATATTATTGTAAGTAACAGGGATGAAGGTTTGAAACGTATTTCTGAGTTGCATTCAGAATACATGTCACTTCAATATCCATTGTTATTCCCATATGGGGAGGAAGGATTTCCTGAAAAGATACCATATTACAACAACATGGATGTACGCAAGACCAAAAGGGCTTTTGTCACAATGAAAGAATACTATTCATATATCATACAACAGCGAAATAACCAAGGTACTACACTGCTTAGAGGTGGCTGATTATTCCAACAATACTTGGTGGATTCATATGCGGCTGTTGAAGAACAGAGGCTAAAATGGACCAGGAAAAATCAAGATACGTTACGCGTTGATCTATATCATAATGTTTGTGACGCTGTAACAAGGGGGGATACAAGTGCAGCAGGACTGGGAAAATGAATAGTTCTGCCAAGGAGTTTTATAGGCGGTCCAAGGTATATGATGCAAAACTACCAGGATGCAATGGCTATATGTCAGACGTATGGGAATCCGCACTGTTCATCACGCTCAACTGCTAATCCAAAATGGCCTGAGATTGCAGAAATGCTAAAGCACATCCCGGGCCAAAAAGTCCATGGCCGTCCAGAAGTGGCAACACGTGTGTTCAAGATTAAACTTACTGAAATGTTAAACGACCTTACAAAAGTTCATATTTTTGGCAAGTCACGAGGAGGTAAACAAAAATTAACCCATAATTTTAATCTGTTTACTCTTTTATATATACATTGTGTATTATCTTATGTTTGTTTCCAATTATATTTCAGTTGTGTATGTCATAGAATTTCAAAAACGTGGACTGCCACATGCTCATATCCTACTGTGGCTAGAAGAAGAATTGAAATGCAAAACCCCATCCCAGATAAATGATATAATTATAGCTGAGATACCATGACGAATCAATGATCCGGATGGGTATAAAGTAGTAGCTGAGTTTATGTTACATGGACCTTGCGGTAAAGATGATAAAAACGCCCCATGTACAATTGAGGGTAAGTGCTCAAAACATTTTCCTAAACCTTTTGTGGTTGAAACAATTGTTGATAATGATGATTATGCTATTTATTGCCGGAGGAATAATAACGCTCACCATATAAAAGGGAAATTCAAATACGATAACAGATATGTGGTGCCTCACAAACGTTATCTCCTCATGAAATACCAGGCCCACATTAACGTGGAATGGTGCAACAGATCCAAAGCAATTAAGTACTTATTCAAGTACTTAAATAAAGGTTCCGATAGAGCCACAATTGTTATACAAGAGAATGTTAAAAATGATGGTGATTTAGCAAATGTACAAGTTTTGGAGGTGGACGAAATAAAGAACTATTTGAATTGTCGTTTTTTAGCTCCATGTGAGGCGGTGTGGCGTTTGTTTTCATACGACATACATTACTCATATCCGTCTGTTATGAAGCTGAATTACCACTTGCCGAATCAGCACGCAATCACACTACGTGACTCGGAGAGCTTACCCGCCCTAATTCAAAGAGAAGGTATCGAAATGACCATGTTCACTGATTGGTTTAAATTAAACAAACGTGATACAGATGCGAATCAGTATACGTATGCTGAGATACCTACACATTACGTGTGGCATGAGAAAGAAAAACTGTGGAAAAAACGCAAATTGCAAAAATGCATCGGGCGGATTGTTTACTCGCACCCGCCCGGAGACCAAGTATTATCTTAGAATGTTGTTGAACATTGCAAGAGGTCCTGATTCTTGGGAAAAACTCATGACCGTTCACGACAAACTATGTTCCACTTTCAAGGAAGCATGTTTTGAATATGGCCTTTTAAATGATGACACGGAATGGACATATGCTATATCAGAAGCAAGTGTATGGATGTTTGGACCACAGTTACGTGACATATTTGTAACAATTTTAATATTTTGCGATGTTAGCAGACCTTTAAAATTTTGGGAAGAAAATTGGAAGTTTCTATCAGAAGATCTTCTACACAAGAAAAGGAAAATGTTTAATTATCCTGACTTGGAGTTGACGGATGAGCAACTAAAAAACTATTGTTTGATAGAGATCCAAGAGTTGTTAAATAGAAATGGGAGATCTTTATCTGATTTCCAAGACCTACCAGTGCCTGACCCAAGGTTACTAACCAACATGGACAATCGTCTCATACGAGAAGTGTTGAATTATGATATGAAACAGAGTAAGATTGAACATCAGCAACTTCATTCATTGTTAAATCCCGAACAACGTTTAATCTATGAAGAGGTGATTGAATCTGTCCATGGTAAAAAAAGGGAACTTTTACTTCGTCTACGGTCCAGGCGGAACTGGAAAGACGTTTTTATACAAGAGTATCATCTCGAGATTAAGATCAGAACGCATGATAGTGCTCGCTGTTGCATCTTCAGGTATAAATTAATACTAAATTTTAAACAGTCAACTATTTTAAAATGGATAAAAATTTGTTACTGATTAACACTTTCAATTTGGGTAGGAATAGCTTCATTGTTACTACCAGGTGGGAGAACCGCGCATAGCCGTTTTGTTATACCGCTTGAATTATTAGAGAACAGTGCATGCGGCATAAAACAAAATACACATATGGCTGAACTCATACAGGAAGTTAAACTTATTATATGGGATGAAGCTCCGATGACTAAAAAATATGCTTTTGAAGCATTGGATAAGACGCTCAAGGATATTTTCGGATATCATGATCCTGACAGTAGGAATCGAATATTTGGAGGAGTGACGGTCTTGCTTGGAAGTGACTTTTGACAAGTGCTGCCAGTTATACCAAAAGGAAGCAGGGCAGACATTGTTCAATCGTGCATAAATCAATATGAACTATGGAAGCATTGCAAAGTATTTAGACTTACACGTAGCATGCGTGTCAACGAGTATACTGAAAATGGGGAGCTTGATACTCGAAAACAAGATTTCAATAGATAGGTTTTGGCTGTGGTGGATGGAAACGTGCTGGCAAAATGCAAAGAAGGGAGGACGACCCAAGTTGGATTGACATTCCTGAAATATTCCTAATTAAATCGTGGGATTGTCCAATAAAACAGATTGTCACAGATACATACCCTGATTTTACAACGAGGCAAACCGACGATGTGTACCTCAAACAAAGGGCAATACTAACTCCTCGGAATGATGACGCTAATGACATCAATGAGTACATGTTTAAACAGTTATTAGGGGAATCTGTTACATACAACAGCGCAGATGAGATTTGCAAGGCATCTACAGATAGCCTAGAACAGCACGAACACTATCCGATTGAATTTCTTAATTCCTTAAATTTCCCCGGGATGCCCCCACATGCTTTTCACTTAAAAAAGGAATTACCAATTATGTTATTGTGGAACATCAATCCAAGCAAAGGGTTGTGTAATGGAACAAGGTTGCTCATCACAGATCTAGGCCAGTTTTTTATTCACGCTAAGGTGCTTACAGGTTCAAATATAGGGGATAACGTTATTATATACAGGATTATACTGACATCAACGCAATCCAAGTGGCCATTTATTCTAAAACGGCGACAATTCCCTGTAAGACCATGTTATGCAATGACAATTAACAAAAGTCAGGGTCAATCACTTAATTACGTTGGCCTCTATATGCCTTCTCCCGTATTCAGCCATGGTCAGCTTTATGTGGCGCTATCTAGAGTTACCAGTCCTGACGGCCTTAAGATACTAATGGTTGAAGACAAGGACCCAGAGCTTAAGAATTGCACGCGTAACATTGTTTTCAATGAAACATTCAGCAACCTAACGTAGGACATATATGTGATGTTCAAGCAACAATTATTTATTATTACTTGGTTATTTGGCACGAACACTCATAATGTGCATGATATTGTTCCAACTCTTAACATGTATTCATAGTGCACCACGGTTACTTTATAATCAAATAACCACAAACTGTAGTAGGCACGACTTAACTATACACCTTAAAACAAAACAAAAAATTTACTATGATACACTCAGACTCAGAAGTCAAAGACACCAAACTATAGACAGAAAGCCAACCACCTTCAAACACAAATAACCACCAATAATCCAACACCAACTTTTCAATCCCTCGACCTACTCATCGCCATAAACTAAGACAGTAGCTAAACAACAACAATTAAGGGATTAAACAGAACACACACCCAAGATTAACAAGACTCGGTTGAGAGAATTGGGTGTGACCGAACAGTATTCACACCTCTCAAGGAGGCAGATCAAGAAGTTAGTCACACCGTTTGCACCCTCTCGACCAAAGAAAAGTTAATCTTAAAGGAAAGAACGTAAACTTACAGTGCTATAAAGATAAATGCGGAAACGAGTCACAACACTCTTATTTAAGAGATATTGATTAAAGAAGGTGCCAAAATGAATAGCCTCCGATCTGAACAGGGTCTCAAGACAAGCAGCCTTAATCACCAATAACCCATCTAACCTGCATAACGATGACACCAACCACCACCATGATCACCACAACCCTCCTCATCACCACCATAATCTCCACCGCTTTCGCCGTATTATTTTTCTCATCCACCCCAACGCGCCACCACACAGCCACCATCATTCACCACGCGCCACCACTAACCAAACTAAAACACCCCGCCATCATCCTCATTTCCTCAGATGCCTTCAGATTTGGCAACCAATACAAAACTCCAACACCCAATATTGACAGACTGATAAACAATGGAACCGAGGCGAAAACCGGCCTTATCCCGGTTTTTCCTACTTAACTTTCCCATCTCGATATCATCAGAAACATATACCAGTTTTAAGTTTCAGTTTTTTCCTGTATATTATAATTAAAATTGTCACATAAGGAGCTTAAAATCAAGTCAACAAATATTCTAATAACCAAAACTTAACTAAAAACCTTAAAACAACCAAAATTTAGATATAAGCATAAAAAAAATCCTGTTTTTGTTTCAAGACACCATCATCATCCTAAACACTATCTATAAAAAACTTCAAACTCTTACAAATTTAGACCGATAAGTAAAACATATGATTATTTGTTTAATTTAATCGAAACAAAAATAATCCCATATCCTTTCTAAATCAATAAACATCATAAATCAAGTAACACTCAATAAATTAAAACATTTAAATATGAACTCTTTAATTTGATCATAATGAAATCGAAAACCTGAAATATTGGAATCACTCGACAGATAATCAGATCCTTTATCATAACCCTCAATAAAATTATATTGATTACTACTTATCTTCATCAATTTTGCCTTCGATTAAAAACCCTAAATATGTTATTTAGGGTTTACTGCGTCTTTTTTACCGGCGTCTTTTTTACCGAGTGTGAGAGAGAGGTGTTAGAGAAAAAGTCAAACGGGTGATACTTTACCCTTTTTAATATATAAAATAATAATAATAATAATAATATTGTAAATACTTAAACATAATCTATGATTAAAACATAAACATAACTGATCAGTGATCAGTTTCTTCCATTGAAAAAGTTATAAAACCAGCTACATAATCATCATTCACATAAACCATACATTAACCCAACTACATACATCAAAAGACAAAAGAAAATCTCCAACATGTCCTAATCTTCATCATCAGAACTTTCAGCTTCATCCAGCTTCTCCATAAGCTCCTCCTTCTGCAACAAGCTTTGACGACACAGCACAAACAGTTGAGCCAACATATCAAGTTTCCTGCGATCCTTCAGTTGTGTTTCAAGGATAGCATCATGACTAGTTGCTGCCACGACATTGAAACAAGAAAAAGTGCTAGATACCTCATTGATTGTTTGCTCCTTTTTGTTAATCACTGCCCTTAACTGACTGCTCTCCTCCCCGATACGAGCAATGAAACATTCCCCCTCTGCTTTATCGTGAGTTATCAGTAGCCTGAAAGCATCAACAAGCTTTCCAGTTTCAGTGAGAGATTTCAATTCATCGAGGTTTGGTGTGGCTGACATTCTGATTTTAGGGTTAAGGTGGATACAGTTGTGTGTTAAAATTAGGGTTAGATGTAATTGCTCTTGGATTATATATACACAAAATTGTGTGGTCATAATAATGCAAAGAAAACAACACAAAAACAATAATTAAGGTTCGTAAATAAGAATTTGCAAAAAAAACAACACAAAGACACTGAAGAGGCATTGGAACATTTAATTTGGGTGTTACTGGAGACTTTGAAGTTTCCATGCATAAATTGGGGAATGCAGTATTTAGGAAGATGTCCAACATTGCAATATAACACCCTCAATTATACATTTGATATAAAACAAACCCTACATACACAATGCATTACAATTAACATCCTAAGCTTAAAAGACATGCTTATAATTTAAAAAGCTTCGTTAATTAAAAATTTCATAATCATAAAAACAAGCAAAAAACACTAAAAATTTAAATACCATGAAAGATATGTAAATCAAAGTTACTAATTAAACTCATTCATTTTTTTAGCATTTGACTCTTCCTCACGAACACCGTCTTTAGCTTTCTTAAACGAATTAACTAACTTTTCAAGCAATACACGATGCCTCTCTTGAGTCTTTCTCAAAGCATCAATCGAATCTAAAGCTACGCCACGATGACCTAACGCTTCCATGTTCAAAATCATAGTGTTGTTTTTGGCCATTACACGCCTCAAATGATGACAACAATCAAAAATCAACTTTGATAATGCATCATCTTCACATGCCTATTGCACAAACCACAAACGCATACAATCATGCAATTTAGATGATCCTGAAATATTCATCAAATTCTCTAACAACTCAAAATTTGTCATTGAAGAGTACAAATAGTTATATAATTCCAAATAACAAAAGTCACAAATAAATAAGAAACAAAACACTTATGTAACTTACTCAAATTAAAATACTACATATGAAAAGACTATGTTAATAAAAACTTTTAATGCAAATAAAGTAATATAAATACAAAAGTAATTATAACATTATTAGGCATCTAAATATAGATTCCACAAAAATAATATAAACTAAAGTAATAATAACATTATTAGCCATCTAAATAATAAATACAATACAACTTATCTAATAGGTATATAAATACCATCATATACAACATTATGGATAAAAACATCACCCCTCAACCACTAGACCGTGCATCGCACGGGTTGAGGGAAGCCTCGTATACGTAACTTTTATATAAGATAAAAGTAATGCTTGCTCAATAGCGCGAATCATTTGGGAAGCTTAAAAGTTCACATGTTAAATTAGACTTTTGTTGGTTTGGCAATAAATTTGAGCAATCACTTGATATGGTGGGAATCATTAATCATTAATATATATAGTTTTCTTTAGTATCATGTTAATTTACTATGTTACGTAATATGATTTAATTAGCTTAACCCTACACAATAAAAAAAGTATCTCGCGCTTTTTCATTTTTAATTTGGACAAAATAAATTTACACATAATAATTCTTTGTTATATGCACCACAACGTAATTCCTTTGCTTGGCACAATGGACACCTAAACAAAACTACTTAAACATATAAACGACTACCCGACAATGCTTCTACAAATAATCATCAGGGATAGAGGATAATAGTTTGGATGAAATGAAAGTTTTTGTTCATAAAATGAAATACCGAAATTATATTATATTCATCATAGTTTGGATTTGGAGGTACACTTTTGAACTTTGAATCATTTTTTTTAATCGGCAATTTATTACGTACCTATACCACCATGTCTCGTTATAGATATATAGTAATATCGATGAATACATGTAAGTTAACGAAAGTGGTTGCTCTTTTTCTCAAAGACAATAGCTAAAGTGGTTACTTAATCGTATACTTACATTTTCCTTTCATGTATATATAGTTTAGGTCTTTGTGGCTTTGTTTTAGTTTTTTGGATAAAGTTCATCAGTTGCAGTTTAATACCGTTGCCGAAGCTAGCTTGATGATTATTTTTCTTAAATAATACAGAGTAGTTAGTTAAATGGTGTCTGGGCGTTAGAGCATATGCAACAAGGGATATAACTTTGTATTTTTGTATGTGTCATTGTCCTTGTCTGTCATTTCCGTTCAATCCAATCTCCACCGTGCTCCCATTTATCTCACCTCATTATCTACTCGATGTCTCAATGTGTATTAATTTACTTTGCATGCATTTTTACATGTAATTTAAAATATACACATAGATATATCAAAATTGATTATCATACTATGAAAAATATATTTTGTTTTATCAACTTTATAGAAAAAAGTAACATAAAACATAAATTTAATTATGAACCATACCCAAGACTCTTATGTATAGCTTGATCGGATAACAATTTGGGGATCAAGTTACAACGAAGTACAGCTTATAATTTTTAACAACAATAACTTCAAAGATGAAAATCATTTTCTAGCATTTAGGAAGGGTAACGCCACATTGTATAGAAACTCGTCGTGCCTCCTAATAATTGACGTATGGGTGAAGTTGTGGGTTGCGTAGGTACCTGAAAAAGTAAGGCTTTTGTTGCTTCACCCCTTAGCAACAGTCTATCGATGGTGGTTGAGGGGACGTGATAGCACCGACACATGCCACAAGCTCCAAGTATTTGCAATTTGTGGCATCCATTACGGGGACTTGGCTCATGAGTACCACCAACAACGCGGAAACTAAAACCACAAACATATCGCAAATAGCTTCATTTTTTTGGTAATACTTAAATTAAGGGAATAAATGTTTCTTTGGTTGTGATGTTTGTTTTGAAGGCTTGGCTATATTGTGTTTGCTCATTAGTAATATGCAGGTACGTGGATAATATACTTCATGTTGTCTTTGTTGGAAAATTTAGTGCATTTGTGAGATTAGTTCACACCTGAATGGGTCAGGAGGTACAGAGTGTAGACCCATAAGGTCCCTGAACACCTTGACTCTATAGTCGTAAGGTTTAGAATGTTAGTACTATTAGGAAGAGTTAATACTGCTAGTAGTACTGTTAGTTCTGTTAAGCAGAATTAATACTGCTAGTATTAATGTTAGTACTATTAGGCATAGTTAATATTGCTAGTATTAATGTTAGTACTATTAGGCAGAGTTACTACTGGTAGTGCTGCTGGAATTAACTTGTAACAGGCTTTGACATATTCAAGTAGCAGTTATAACCGCTTAATGACCACTTTTAATTGGTAGTTTAACCACTATTAGCTATAATAGGGATAATTATGAGGCGATTAATGGGCCGATTAATCCTCATAATTCCATTTGACTAGCTATGAGTATTTTCTTATAAAAGAGGAAATCACATATGCATGAATATACACAGAAAACATAAAAACTTGGATGCAAAAGGGTTATTGATTTGTGCCTAAATTATTAACATACATTTGGTCTTATCCCAAGTAGATATTCATAATACCCATGCATTAGGGTCGAATAGTTTACTTTGGAAAGTGCTTACACGATTCCAAGTGATATCCGGTAACCATTCATTGGTAATTAGTTAGGCTATTGATTATCTTCACCCTGTTCTGGGCTTATGACCCCTAATAATCAAAGTAAACTATTTTTTGGTAATCAAGGGCTGCTGCTATGAAGCATATGGCTGCTAACTTCTAAAAACGGGATAAGTTTGAAGGGGTGCATTTCAGAAGATGGCAAAAGAAGATGCATTTCCTGTTGTCAAGTATGAGTGTGGTGTATGTTACGAGCACACCAATTCCAGATGATGGGGATGATGCTAATGTGGAACAGATCAGGAAGAGGAGCAAATGGGAAATGATGACTACATTTAGAGAGCTTTAATCCTCAATGGTATGTCTGATTCTCTCTTTGATATTTATCAGAATGTTGAATCTTCCAAAGAACTATGGGATTCCTTGGATGCCAAATATATGGCTGAGGATGCATCAAGTAAGAAGTTCCTTGTAAGTAATTTCACAAATTACAAAATGACTTATTCAAGACCAGTTATGGAATAAAACAATGAACTTTTTTGTATACTTGGAAGGTTTACACAATAAAAAATGAACATGGATTAGGCTATTTCAGTCTCTTGTATCATTGAAAAACTCCCTCCTTCTTGGAAAGATTTCAAGCATACCTTGAAACATAAGAAGGAAGAGTTAACTCTTGTTGAGTTGGGCAGTCATTTGCGCATTGAGAAATTACTCAGGGTGCAGGATAATGACAAGCCAAAGAGTAACAATGTTGTTGGTGCATATGTAGTCAATATGGTGGAACATAACAACTCCACCATGTACAATGACAACAAGGGTAAACATAAACATTAGGATAACACAAGGGCAAACCCTAACAAGAAGGAAACACCTACTTATTGGAAATGTGGCAAATCTGGTCACATTAAAAGGGATTGCAAAGGTGTTAAGATTCGTGGTATAACCAACGGATCAGGCACTAGTGGATCAGGGCATTGTTTAGTTACTCTAAAAGGTCAAAATATGTTTAATAAATCTCTGCAAGTTTATTATGTTACATATGTATCTGAATCTAACTACGTGCAGGATGATGATGTTGTGTGGTGGGTTAACTCTGGAGCAACTGTTCATGTGTGCAAAGATAGAAGCTGGTTCAAGACTTATGAGTTACTGAATGATGGTTCTATTCTTCACATGAGAAATGAGTCAACAGCCCTGGTGCATGAACGTGGTTGTGTAGATATTAGGTTTAGTTTTAGAAAAATTGTAACTTTGTTTAATGTTATTCATGTTCCTGTTACAAGGAAAAACTTGGTTTCAAGTAGTGTTTTGAATAATCATGGTTTAAAACAAGTTATTAAATCGGATAAATTTGTTTTGTCTAAAAGTGGTGTATTTATTGGTTTTAGATACTTGTGTAATCAAATGTTCAGGTTGAATATTGTTAATGATTCTGATAATTCAGCCTTTATGACCACCTTTGACCTGACTGACTCTACCCTCTAGCATGCTAGACTTGGCCATGTACACTATAAAAGGATGCAAGATATGTCTAAGGATGGGTTAATCCCAGTATTTGACATGGACACTGAAAAATATAAAACTTGCATGCTGACCAAAATAACTAAGAAACCTTTTCAGGGTGTTAATCATGAAACTAAGCTCTGGAGCGATACACAATGCATGTCACTCCCTCTTTGGGGAATAAGAAGTACTTTGTAACATTTATTGATGATGCTTATAGGTTAGGTTATGTCTATTTGTTACATACTAAGGACGAAGCATTAGATAAATTCAAAGTGTTTAAAACTAAATTTGAATTGCAACTTGGGTCCCTGATCAAAAGATTAAGGACTCATAGGGGAGGTTAGTACATGGATACTCTGTATTTCCAGAATGTTGGTATTATCCATGAAACGACTGCTCACTATACTCCTAAAAAAATGGTATTTCTAAAAGGAAAAACAGGGTACTAAAGGAGATGGTTAATTCCATGTTGTCCTATTCAGAACTGAGTCAAGGGTTCTAGGGTAACTTTTATATAAGATAAAAGTAATGCTTGCTCAATAGTGCGAATCATTAGGGAAGCTTAAAAGTTCACATGTTAAATTAGACTTTTGTTGGTTTGGCAATAAATTTGAGCAATCACTTGATATGGTGGGAATCATTAATCATTAATATATATATAGTTTTCTTTAGTATCATGTTAATTTACTATGTTACGTAATATGATTTAATTAGCTTAACCCTACACAATAAAAAAGTATCTCGCGCTTTTTCATTTTTAATTTGGACAAAATAAATTTACACATAATAATTCTTTGTTATATGCACCACAACGTAATTCCTTTGCTTGGCACAATGGACACCTAAACAAAACTACGAAACATATAAACGACTACCCGGCAATGCTTCTACAAATAATCATCAGGGATAGAGGATAATAGTTTGGATGAAATGAAAGTTTTTGTTCATAAAATGAAATACCGAAATTATATTATATTCATCACAGTTTGGATTTGGAGGTACACTTTTGAACTTTGAATCATTTTTTTTAATCGGCAATTTATTACGTACCTATACCACCATGTCTCGTTATAGATATATAGTAATATCTGACTGAATACATGTAAGTTAACGAAAGTGGGTTGCTCTTTTCTCAAAGACAATAGCTAAAGTGGTTACTTAATCGTATACTTACATTTTCCTTTCATGTATATATAGTTTAGGTCTTTGTGGCTTTGTGTTAGTTTTTTTGGATAAGGTTCATCAGTTGCAGTTTAATACCGTTGCCGAAGCTAGCTTGATGATTATTTTTCTTAAATAATACAGAGTAGTTAGTTAAATGGTGTCTGGGCGTTAGAGCATATGCAACAAGGGATATAACTTTGTATTTTTGTATGTGTCTGATCGGTGCAAAACCGTCAAGTTTGCTCACACAAGCCGGCCACTTGTGAATGGCCGACCGTAAGAAACTTCAAACAGCTTAAACACCAATGCAATGAAGATCTGGGGAGTATAGTGTTTCCCCGGGTCGTTATGTCCCAGCGAGCTATGCAATGAATCACCAAACGAATAGTGATCGAGAGATTTGAACGGAAAAGAGGGATCTGATTTATTATAACTAAGGAAAAAGTACATAAACTACAAGGGCTTAAATGCAAATTAAAGGAAATTAAAAAGATAAAAAAAATATTAAATAAACGCTATCACTATTTGCAAAATGATGTTTTTGATTTTATATTTTTATAAAACTTAATTTTAAAAAACTACGCGACGTACAAAAGAAAATATGAAACTAAAACAAGATAAATCCTAAAAATATGAAAATGATATTTTTACAAACCTAATGATAAGAGAAAAATTTTAGAAAAAGAAAATTATTTTTAAAACTATTTATCTAATTATTATTAATTAAAAACTATTTTTAACTATTAAATAATAGCCTAAAATACAAGAAAATATGAAATAAAGCTAGAAAAATAAAATTATGACTTGGAAAAATCTAAAATATCAAAAGAGAATTTTAAAAACTATTTTTGTAGTTTTCTGAATATTTTTGTATTTTCTATGAATTAAAAACTAATTAAATTGCTAAAAAATACAAATTTAACTAAGAAAAATCTAGAAAAATATTTTTTTTTTTCTTTTTATATTTATCTTAACTTAAGAAAATGAAAAAAATTTTTTTTTGAAACATTTCCAATTAATTGTATTAAATGCTAATTAAAAAGTGCTAAAACGTAATTAAAATGCAAAAAAATAGAAACGACTTGGAAAAATCTGAAAAATTCAAGAAAAGTTTAAAATATTATTAGGGAATCTAAGAAAATATAAACAACAAGTGGTTGGTGTGGAGGAAAAAGAGCTGTTTCAATGGACACTGCTTATAAATAAGCTCTCAAATAAGCCAAGAGAAAACACCACATGACCAGCCAGACAGATTACAAAAGCTATATAAGCTACAAGTACCCAAATGCAACTAAAAACAAACAAGCTTAACCTCTAGATGAACTACTACAGATTTGAGGACTTGAGCTTATGAGCTAAAAAAACAGGCCTATGTGGGTCTACTTTGAAGCTTAAGCTCAGGTACACACTAAGCTAAAAATGAAAACACAAAAAGTGGGAACCAAAAGAGGATTCCCCCGCCACGGCTAACTATGTCTAAACCCTAAAGAGAGCCAAATATGAGTACAATTGAACCCTGTGCAAGGGCTGCACAAATCCTGTGCACACTCAGTTAATACTGAGTGTGTACAGGGCATTTTCAACCATTTTGACAAGCAACTTTGAGCCTATAAAAAATTTCAACAAAAATATAACTTAAAGAAAATGCTAATAAGAAAATTAGAATCCCAACAGGAGATTTTAAAAACAAAAACTCAGTTTCACTAAGTTATTCCAGAAATGAGCCAATGATAAATCAACTCACGTTGGGGCATAAAACAGGTTTTGACACTTGACTTATGAGCATATTTTGAGCAATTGACTTTTTTTGAACTTTGAATCCAATGTAAGGATCTGTCTTGGTTTATTATGAGAAATGAAGCTACACCAAAGCTTTGTCTCTCAATTCTAAACACAAATCAAAGTTTTTGTTTTTACAAAATCAAAAAGGTAAAGATTTTACGCATGTAAAGGTAATTTTGACTTTGGTGACTTGCAGGCACAAAACTAAGATAGATATGAATGCCAATAGACTTAACAAGCATGAACCAACAGATTTCACTCTTGAGCAAACCGCTAGTTCAGCTTAAACAGAGTAATTCCAAATACACACCTTATACTATTGATTGCAATAAAAAACTGAGTTAAATAACTTACTAGCTAATGACTTTGATCAGACTGATTTAAATTACATGAATAAAACTTAATGACAGATTTAAGCTATTGGTAACCACAAATAAAGATATGCATTAGTTGAAATTACACCTTACACAACCGGTCCAAGCCCAATAGGCTTGAAACAGTGGAACCCAAGAACCCCATAGCGTATTTCTAGCACCCATTAGATTCTGACTCAACCCAACCTCCAACACTGCTTCACCCAATCCACTTCTTTCAATTTCTGCCAGCTTTTGGCTTTCTTTGACAACGAACCAATATTTTGAAGTGAAAAACTTAAAAGCAAAATTTACAAATAAGCTATAATAAGCTCATATAAGCCTGTTTGAGCTTAAGAATAAGCTAATCAGAGCTTGTATATCAGACTTTGAAATGGAAAGTTTCAACATTAATACAAAAACATGACAATAGATAAAACTTTGGAATTAATAATTAAAACTTGATTATACTGAAAAGGTAACTTGAGTTCAACACTTAGGAACAAAATATTACAGCTTTGAAAGTAAACTAAGACATTAATAAGAAAAACGACATAAGGAAAATTTTAAACTAAAAATCTACTCCTTTGTCTTGCTTCTCCTTGCTTCTTTTATACCCAAAATACTTCTCTCCTCTCTCTGATTGTTTCCTACTTCAATTGATAGCCATTGGATGGCTCAAAATGATCTTGGCCATTGAAACAGATTTTGGCGCCAAAATGAGATTATCAACTGGGAGGTTGAGTGAGGGGATTGAAGGAGCATTTAATGCTATTTGGAGGTTAGTTGAGGTGGGGGGAACAAGGTGGAGTGATAGAGAGGAGGGGATGGGAGGCCCGGGCTGGGAGACATTTGGTGGGAGAAGGAGACTTTTGGCCGGTTTGGTGGTTTGACCATTTGGTTTGACTGGGGAGTAATAATGCCAGGGGGTCCAAAATTCATATTGACAGGGGGTCCAAATGGAAAGGCAGGGTCACTTGGTTTGTCACAAGGGTCCAAGGGTCAAAAGGGTATTAATAATCATAGGGACCATTAGTGTAAATTCTAAAAAAAAAGGGACCATGGCTGCCATTTTATCAAAGTTGCTCCAAGGGCTAAAAGTGACAAGCTCCAAAAGTAAAAGGACCAAACTTGACATTTTCCAATTTTCCAAGGACCACTTTTGCCAATTTTCAAACTTGAAGGACCAATTTTGTAATTTCTCAAAAATTTTGACATTTTTCACCAAAGGACTAATTAAAAGGACCTTTGGTGATTTTTCTTTTGAAATTATGCTCAGGACTATTTCACAATTTTGAAACTTGGGGACTGAAACTGCTAATTATGCAAACTTAGCTCATTTTTCATCTGATTTTGAACATTTTGCATCTGAAACATATAAAATGCAATTTTGGAATATTTTCATTATTTTGATGCATTTCTGAGCATTTTTAAATGTTTTGCAGTTCAGATTGAACCAAAAATGATGAGTATTTACACACTCATCAGTGTCATTGTCCTTGTCTGTCATTTCCGTTCAATCCAATCTCCACCGTGCTCCCATTTATCTCACCTCATTATCTACTCGATGTCTCAATGTGTATTAATTTACTTTGCATGCATTTTTACATGTAATTTAAAATATACACATAGATATATCAAAATTGATTATCATACTATGAAAAATATATTTTGTTTTATCAACTTTAAAGAAAAAAGTAACATAAAACATAAATTTAATTATGAACCATACCCAAGACTCTTATGTATAGCTTGATCGGATAACAATTTGGGGATCAAGTAACAACGAAGTAGAGCTTATAATTTTTAACAACAATAACTTCAAAGATGAAAATCATTTTCTAGCATTTAGGAAGGGTAACGCCACATTGTATAGAAACTCGTCGTGCCTCCTAATGATTGACGTATGGGTGAAGTTGTTGGTTGCGTAGGTACCGAAAAGTAAGGCTTTTGTTGCTTCCACCCAGCAACAGTCTATCGATGGTGGTTGAGGGGACGTGATAGCACCGGCACATGCCACAAGCTCCAAATAGTCGCAATTTGTGGCATCCATGCCAGGGACTTGGCTCATGAGTACCACCAACAACGTGGAAACTAAAACCACAAACATAGCGCAAATAGCTTCATTTTTTTGGTAATACTTAAATTAAAGGAATAAATGTTTCTTTGGTTGTGATGTTTGTTTTGAAGGCTTGGCTATATTGTGTTTGCTCATTAGTAATATGCAGGTACGTGGATAATATACTTCATGTTGTCTTTGTCGGAAAATTTAGTGCATTTGTTAGATTAGTTCACACCTATTAGAGCTATTCTTGCTAAAACTGCTATTTGAAACCCAATTCCAAGAGCCAAACACCTTATCGTGAGACAGAGGTTTTATGTGAGTTTCTAGAATAGCACACATCTCTTCATGAATTAAATTCCTCACTTCTTTTTGCTTTTTTTTTTATTCAAACTCCTAATGTTCCATAAAGCTACTTTATTTACAATCCATGGAAACAATAGGTACCAACAAAAACTACAGATTAATGGCCTAATGCCCTGCCATCAATAGTCATGACCTGCATTGAAAGCATCACCTAGTACATCTTTCTCTATCTCCTCCATTCCAATCTTAGCATCTTCCACTTCTTTTCTTCTATCAATATCCCACTGACTTGAAGTATCTCACCATATCAATTGACCAACACCTAATATCTTCATCTGAGGGCATAATCTTTTTGTTCAGATACTTATCCCTAAGCATTTGATCTTTTAACAAATTCAATTATTGACTCTCTTCAGATATACCGTCAACTAATACAGAAACCTTATTCCTAGCCCTTTGTTTATTCAACACAGATCCATCCCGTCCTTTCTTCCCTGTTTTGATTATGAGTACTGTTTTGATTCTCTTCGTTCTTTCCTTGACTTTCACTACTAGTATTTCCATCTTATCTAGCCTCAACATTAGTAGAATATTACCAACACTTTTACCAGCATTACTAACTCCTTTAGGCTTATAATCGCATATTATTATTACCTCCTTTATTATTCTTCTTCCTTTTATTGACTTCCACAAATCCCTCATTATCACAATACATATTATTATTCACATGAGCTCTCTTAGCATTTTCTTCAGCAGCAATCTCTTCCTCACTTTTAGGTCTTTTACCACACTTCTCAAAAGTATGCCCAAACACAGATTAAAAGGAACATGTAGGAGGTTTCCAACTCTACTCCACTTTAACAGTTTTATGTCCTTTTACTACTCCATCCCTCCCCTTATAGTGCAACTTGATACTATCTTTTAGTTCTTTTTTAGCCTCAACCTCTACCAATACCCTAGCATAATCAAACCTCCCATTACCATAATAGCACATGTTTGCAGTCATAGTCTCCATAACAATAGGTTTACCAACACTACTAGCCACATCAATCAATTTGATCCATAAACGTAATGTACCACAATACCTATATCAGATCCCACCTTTGCACTATTAGAGAGTAGGCTTACTATTTACTAACCAAGGACCTTGTTCAATTACTCTATTAAGTCCCTCCTCATGTTCAAACTTAAAAGAAACAAAGCCCTTTAGAGTTAATCATCACATCCTTAAGGCCAAATCTACTCCACATTCATCTCAAATGGTACCTTAATTCATGAACAGTCATCTTGCACCCCAAAAAGTGACCAACAACAGTAAGACCATTTAGCATGCCAATCTTCACCGTTCATCATCAAAAACAACCAATTCATTTCCATCATCAGTTTGTAACAGTGGATTTAAACACAAGTTTCTTTGGCACTACATTCTGAGTATTATTCACAACATTAACATATAAAATTTACTCCTTTACATAACTAGTATTATTCACATTCTTATCAGAATTTATCAAACACCTTAACAATTCAATCATTCACAGTAACCTTTAGTATTACTTACAGTAGTATTAGTCGTTTGACATTCATAAGAATTCACTGATCTCCTTATTCACAACATTTCTTTTCTTCACAACCACATGATTCCCTTTCATACTCCCAGCCAAATTGACAACAGAATCACCAAATTTAGCTGGGAAACGAATATTCCTTCTAGATGACGCCGATTATTAGACATTAACGCAGAAATTGACAAAAAAAATAAAATAAATAAAAAAATAATAAATTGCAAAACACAAAATTAGGTCAAATGAACTCCAGAAAATTCCAACGAATATTGAAAAATGAAGTAACTAAAAGAATCAGAAAGTGATTATGAGAAGAAAGCACAATTAATTGCTAAAAAAGTGGGGAAATGAAGGTGTTAATGGCAGAAGAATGGAGGATTAGCCGTAACAGCCTTTCCTGCCAAAATCTTACCGACATGGATTTTAATTTTCTATTCCTTATTTCACGTCCCATAGATATATGAGACTTTGAGTGTCATATCTTACATGTTCCATTTTTTCACAAATGGATGATGATCAACTTCTGGATGTGATATGTGAACACCTTGTTTAATCATTAAGCAAGAAGGGTCAGTATGACCACCTGCTGTGAAATGTTAATTCTAAAATAAACACAAACCAAGAAGTAAAACAAGTCACTTTATTCAATTTCACCTTTTATTCTTTTTTTCATGTTATCATGATCTGCATACATAAAAAGTAACCATAAACCAAGTAATTATGCAGTATAAACTATAATTGTTCTAAGATCACAGCGAAATCATTCTCTAGCATTTAGGAAGGGTAATGCCACATTGTCGTGCGAGCCGCTGAGCATCCTGTGGTTTGGTATGCTGGGGGAGTGAGGGGTCGGCGCGTTCATACTCACAAAAGCAATTCTTTTGTTCATTTACTTTAGAGCAACATTCGCTTGATGGTTCTACAGGGGACATGAATGTATCTGCACATGCTAGAAGCTCCGTGTAGGGGCAGTCGCAGACCCATGCATGGAACTTGGCTCATGAACGCAACCAATAATGCAGAAAGTACAAACACACAACATGTCATGGAGTATCTCATCATTTTGGAGAAATATTTGTTTAGGAAAGAGTGTTGTGGTTTGAACAATGGAGCGGGACACAATTTATAGATTGAAATGAGTAGGTACCAATTTAATGTCCATCCGACATTGGAATACGTCGGGTTTACAAGATTGTATTTTTCATCGAATATCATTAAACACTATTGTGGTGCGATGTTAAATTTTAATACTAAATCTATCACAGGTTACGTGCAAATAACCAAATTTGTACAAAAAACGATCTTATAGCCCTATGGGTACGTAAAGTCGTTCTTTCACATATTAGCATACGTACATACGGTTACATAGCTGTATTAATCAATTCACTTTAGAAAGTTGTGACTTGTTAAATCGTGACTATAACTATGTAAATAATTCACCAATATATATGTAACTTTTATATAAGATAAATGTAATGCTTGCTCAATAGTGCGAATCATTAGGGAAGCTTAAAAGTTCACATGTTAAATTAAACTTTTGTTGGTTTGGCAATAAATTTGAGCAATCACTTGATATGGTGGGAATCAGTAATCATTAATATATATATTTTTTAGTATCATGTTAATTTACTATGTTACGTAATATGATTTAATTAGCTTAACCCTACACAATAAAAAAAGTATCTCGCGCTTTTTCATTTTTATTTTGGACAAAATAAATTTACACATAATAATTCTATATGCACCACAACGTAATTCCTTTGCTTGACACAATGGACACCTAAACAAAACTACGAAACATATAAACGACTACCCGACAATGCTTCTACAAATAATCATCAGGATAGAGGATATAGTTTGGATGAAATGAAAGTTTTTGTTCATAAAATGAAATACCGAAATTATATTATATTCATCACAGTTTGGATTTGGAGGTACACTTTTGAACTTTGAATCATTTTTTTTAATCGGCAATTTATTACGTACCTATACCACCATGTCTCGTTATAGATATATAGTAATATCTCACTGAATACATGTAAGTTAACGAAAGTGGTTGCTCTTTTACTCAAAGACAATAGCTAAAGTGGTTACTTAATCGTATGCTTACATTTACCTTTAATGTATATATAGTTTAGGTCTTTGTGGCTTTGTGTTAGTTTATTTTGATAAAGTTCATCAGTTGCAGTTTAATACCGTTGTCGAAGCTAGCTTGATGATTAGTTTTCTTAAATTATACAGAGTAGTTAGTTAAATGGTGTTTGAGCGTTCGGTCATATGCAACAAGGTGTATAACTTTGTATTCTTGTATGTGTCATTGTCCTTGTCTGTCATTTCCGTTCAATCCAATCTCTACCGTGCTCCCATTTATCTCACCTCATTATCTACTCGATGTCTCAATGTGTATTAATTTACTTTGCATGCATTTTACATGCAATTTAAAATATACACATAGATATATCAAAATTAATTATCATACTATGAAAAATATATTTTGTTTTATCAACTTTATAGAAAAAAGTAACATAAAACATAAATTTAATTATGAACCATACCCAAGACTCTTATGTATAGCTTGATCGGAGAACAATTTGGGGATCAAGTAACAACGAAGTAGAGCTTATAATTTTTAACAACAATAACTTCAAAGATGAAAATCATTTTCTAGCATTTAGGAAGGGTAACGCCACATTGTATAGAAACTCGTCGTGCCTCCTAATGATTGACGTATGGGTGAAGTTGTGGTTGCGTTGGGACCTTAAAAAGCAAGGATTTTGTTGCTTTCCCCCAGAAACAGTCTATCGATGGTGGTTGAGGGACGGATAGCACCGCCACATGCCACAAGCTCCAAGTATTTGCAATTTGTGGCATCCATTACGGGGACTTGGCTCATGAGTACCACCAACAACGCGGAAACTAAAACCACAAACATAGCGCAAATAGCTTCATTTTTTTGGTAATACTTAAATTAAAGGAATAAACGTTTCTTTGGTTGTGATGTTTGTCTTGAAGGTCTATATTGTGTTTGCACATTAGTAATATGCAGGTACGTGGATAATATACTTCATGTTGTCTTTGTTGGAAAACTTAGTGCGTTTATGAGATTAGTTCACACCTGAATGGGTCAGGAGGTACGGAATGTAGACCCATAAGGTCCCTGAACACCCTAACTCTATAGTCATAAGGTTTAGAATGTTAGTACTGTTAAGCAGAGTTAATACTGCTAGTAGTATTGTTAGTTCTGTTAGGCAGAATTAATACTGCTAGTATTAATATTAGTACTGTTAGGCATAGTTAATATTGCTAGTATTAATGTTAGTACTATTAGGCAGAGTTACTACTGCTAGTGTTGCTGGAATTAACTTGTAACAGGCTTTGACCTATTCAAGTAGCAGTTATAACCGCTTAATGACCACATTTAATTGGTCGTTTAACCACTATTAGCTATAATAGGGTAATTATGAGGCGATTAATGGGCCGATTAATCCTCATAATTACATTTGACTAGCTATGAGTATTTTCTTATAAAAGAGGAAATCACATATGCATGAATATACACAGAAAACATAAAAACTTGGATGCAAAAGGGTTATTAATTTGTGCCTAAATCATTAACATACATTTGATCTTATCCCAAGTAGATATTCATAATACCCACGTATTAGGGTCGAATAGTTTACTTTGGAAAGTGCTTACCACGCATCCAAGTGATATCCGGTAACCATTCATTGGTAATTAGTTAGGCTATTGATTATCTTCACCCTGTTCTGGGCTTATGACCCCTAACAATCAAAGTAAACTATTTTGTGATAATCAAGGGCTGCTGCTATGAAGCATATGGCTGCTAACTTCTAAAAACAGATAAGTTTGAAGGGGTGCATTTCAGAAGATGACAAAAGAAGATGCATTTCCTGTTGTCAAGTATGAGTGTGGTGTATGTTACGAGCACACCAATTCCAGATGATGGGGATGATGCTAATGTGGAACAGATCAGGAAGAGGAGCAAATGGGAAATGATGATTACATTTAGAGAGCTTTAATCCTCAATGGTATGCCTGGTTCTCTCTTTGATATTTATCAGAATGTTGAATCTTCCAAAGAACTATGGGATTCCTTGGATGCCAAATATATGGCTGAGGATGCATCAATTAAGAAGTTCCTTGTAAGTAATTTCACAAATTACAAAATGACTAATTCAAGACCAGTTATGGAATAAAACAATGAACTTTTTGGTATACTTGGAAGGTTTACACAATAAAACATGAACATGGATTAGGCTATTTCAGTCTCTTGTATCATTAAAAAACTCCCTCCTTCATGGAAATATTTCAAGCATACCTTGAAACATAAGAAGGAAGAGTTAACTCTTGTTGAGTTGGGCAGTCATTTGCGCATTGAGAAATTACTTAGGGGGGCGCAGGATAATGACAAGCCAAAGAGTAACAATGTTGTTGGTGCATATGTAGTCAATATAGTGGAACATAACAACTCCACCATGTACAATGACAACAAGGGTAAACGTAAACATTAGAATAACACAAGGGCAAACCCTAACAAGAAGTAAACACCTACTTATTGGAAATGTGGCAAATCTGGTCACATTAAAAGGGATTGCTAAGGTGTTAAGATTGGTGGTAAAACCAACGGATAAGGCACGAGTGGATCAGGGCATTGTTCAGTTCCTCTTAAAGGTCAGAATATGTTTAATAAATCTCTGCAGGTTTATTATGTTACATATGTATCTGAATCTAACTACGTGCAGGATGATGATGTTGTGTGGTGGGTTAACTCTGGAGCAACTGTTCATGCGTGCAAAGATAGAAGTTGGTTCAAGACTTATGAGTCACTCAATGATGGTTCTATTCTTCACATGGGAAATGAGTCAACAGCCCTGGTGCATGAACGTGGTTGTGTAGATATTAGGTTTAGTTTTAGAAAGATTGTAACTTTGTTTAATGTTATTCATGTTCCTGTTACAAGGAAAAACTTGGTTTCAAGTAGTGTTTTGAATAATCATGGTTTAAAAAGTTATTAAATCTGATAAATTTGTTTTGTCTAAAAGTGGTGTATTTATTGGTTTTAGATACTTGTGTAATCAAATGTTCAGGTTGAATATTGTTAATGATTGTGATAATTCAGCCTTTATGACCACCTTTGACCTGACTGACTCTACCCTCTAGCATGCTAGACTTGGCCATGTACACTATAAAAGGATGCAAGATATGTCTAAGGATGGGTTAATCCCAGTATTTGACATGGACACTGAAAAATATAAAACTTGCATGCTGACCAAAATAACTAAGAAACCTTTTCAGGGTGTTAATCATGAAAATAAGCTCTTGGACCTGTGTGATTTGCATGTGACTCCCTCTTTAGGGAATAAGAAGTACTTTGTGACATTTATTGATAATGCTTATAGGTTATGTTATGTCTATTTGTTACATACTAAGGACGAAGCATTAGATAAATTCAAAGTGTTTAAAACTAAAGTTGAATTGCAACTTGGGTCCCTGATCAAAAGATTAAGGACTCATAGGGGAGGTTAGTACATGGATACTCTGTATTTCCAGAATGTTGGTATTATCCATGAAACGACTGCTCCCTATACTCCTAAAAAAATGGTATTTCTAAAAGGAAAAACAGGGTACTAAAGGAGATGGTTAATTCCATGTTGTCCTATTCAGGACTGAGTCAAGGGTTCTAGGGTGAAGCTATGTTAACAGCTTGCTATTTATTAAATAGGGTTCCAAATAAAAGGAGCAGGATTACCCCTTATGAATTCTGGACTAAAAGGAAACCCAACCTGAACTTTCTCAGGGTTTGGAGTTATAGGGCTGTTGTAAGAATCCCTGATCCAAAAGTAAAAACTTTGGGTGAAAGAGGCATTGAATGCATCTGTTAGGAATTAGAAAATTCCTTATTAAAGTGTTGGTCACCCCAATTATGATTTAGCATATGTTAGCTCGTAGACGTGTCGTTATTTACATTATTTAGTAGTTAATTAGTTAGTTTGTAGCGTAGATTAGTTTAGTGCAACACCGCGGGAAGAAGGACTGTCTTTACCTCATCGTATACCTGATCCACAAGCCGCCAGAGGTCGTTTAGTTTGTAACCTATAAATACCCTCTACCTTCCAAGGTAGAGGGTTAGAAGTTCTAATCTAACCTTTTAAACTTTTGTTTATCTCTAGAATTCCTCTCTACTCTTCATCTCTAACATGGCATTCATATACTATCATCATCCTAGACCACCCGAATCATCTAAACAACATAATATTCACGATCCTACAATTGGTATAGACAGGTTGTGTTGTTTTTGTTGATTCAAATGGTTTGTTATATGCGGTTTGGCTGTTTCATTGTTGCATGTTGATGCTGTTGTTGTTACATGGTTAAGTGTGTCACCTGTTTTTTAACATGTTTACTGGTTTTTAAATGAAATGGTCAAACTGTATCTTAACTTATTTTGATCAAGTTTATATCCGATTTTATATCGTATTGGTGGTCAAATAACGTCTTTATGGTAAACTGTTTTTATTGTCAGATTTGTGGTCTAAACATGCTGTCAATGAATATCTTCTTTGTATCGTTCTGGTTTTGCTTCTTTTGGTCGAAATAAAGATGTTCTTAAATGCGAAGCCATATTCTTACATGCGAAGTTGATGGTTTCAAGATGCGAGTTGCACTCTGCTATTTAGCGAGTTGCTTAATAATGTCAAAGCGAGGTGTCTGTATAATGTCCAAATGCAATGACCATAAAGCGAAGTTGTCAAAACTTTCTAAAGATATGAAGTTGTGTCAAAATATTGAAGCGAGTTGTTAACTTAACTATGCTTAATTTGTCATATGCGAGTTGGGTATGATATGTATACACTGTGCGAGTTGAAAGAATGAAGAAAAAGAAGATGACCGCTTACTAAGTAAGTAATGACGTGACCATGACTGTTTGACTCGAACAAAAATACCAATCAACCACAAGAATAAAGCAACTTTAGGTCGAACCTTCATCATTCCCACAAACTTTCTAAAACAAAATTAATCTAACAAACTCACCACAATCATATCCCATATCTAACCTATCCTACTCATCCTCCATCTCCTTAATCTGTGCAAGTATCAAGACTCATGTCCAATCTCTATGTCACATGACCTAAAGACATTCGATCTCGCTTATCTTGTTTCGCGTGGTACTCTAAAGTAACATCAAGACCAAAGGTCTAAATCACGAAATAGACTCTCATCATTGATCATTTTGAAGCCAAACTTCTTGATTTATTATCCGAACACTTTAAGAAAACAAGTTTAACAAATCTTAATTGTTTATCTTTGGCTCGTTACATCTCATGTTTATTGATTTATTATATGTTTCAACTTACCCGACATCGAAGTTGATAATTGTGGTTCAAGCCATCCCTGTGGCGAGGTAGAGATGAGATGTTTCTTGGATCTTTCAAATGATTTGATGGGTTTTAATCGAGATAAGCCTTGGATGAGATGTTATATGCATAACGTTTTTCTTGTGTGTGGCTGTGTTGTTTTGTGAGATTTATTTTAGTTGGGATTTTATGAAATGGGAGGCGGATAAAAGTTTGTGAAGAGATTAGGGTTAAGAGCAAATGATATGTGAAGGGAGGCGAATATTTGGAGAGTGTTTTTAGGGTTGTAATAAGTTTAAGGGTTAAGCTTTATAACCGGATGTATTGGGTGTAGGGTGGATCGCATTTTTCACTCATGAGTTGGATTATGGGCTTTGATACTTGTTCTCACTCTTGGGCTTAGGGCTTTAATTAGATATGGGTGACTATTTTACGTGGGAGTGTATTGTAACTTGGTAATATTTTGAATGGTTACTCACGTGGACTTATAGTTTGTTGTGGACTTATGGTTATTCATGTCACGCTCTCGTTCTAGCTCAATCTAAGAATTGATTAATATTCTTGATAAAGTGTATGATGGATGGGCTAGTGTAATTAGGCGTGGACTTGGGATTTATGGTATTTTGTTTAAATGAAATGGTGGGACAACTCACATTTAAACAATCTTGTTATCCAAAAGATTTTTGTTATAAAAATTATTGGATACAAAATTGCTTTAAGTGTGGTACTTTGGGTAATTTGGTCATTTAATTTTTCACGGAAAGATACAAAATTCTTCGATTCAAGAGCCCTGGAAGCTTTGGTGGTGAATGTTTAAGAGTTGATGACTACTATCTTCTACGACGCGGTCTTTCGATATCCTTATCTCTCAGACTGTATCATCATCTTCTTTAACTATATCATCTTCTCTATCTTTGTATATATTTATTAAAAACCAAATACAAAAATATAAAACCAACAAAAGAAAATAGAAAAATATAAAACCTTCAAAAGCCCCATAAAAATCAAAAATTGAAAAATACCAAAATATGTTTTCTCTAGACATGTCTTCGTATCGAACATCTACGGTCTTAAAAATGTCATTCAATAATGGCACGGACTTAGATGAAGTTCGAAAGGAGAGTGTAAATATTCTTTTCTAAACATGTCTCAAAATATGGCTTATAGTTATTTCGCATCTGTAACCCGGCTTCAAATGATGGCTTGCAGCACTTCAGATCAGTAACCGTGCTTAAACAATGGCTTGCTATTATTTCGACAAGCAACCGCTCTTCAAGAAAGGAAAGTGCTGCACTAAACCATTTTTCAAAATTCGTGCACTTATCCAAAAACAAATTTGAGGAAAGTATGTCGAAGGACTGTTGTTCCTACACAAATGTTTTTCCTTCTAAAATTCTTCAGAAAAATATTTGTTGTTTTTCAAAAAATGGTGGTAAATGAGTTGCTTTAAAAACAATCAGATTCAGAGTTTTTGTAAAATTGAAAACTCAATCAATGACTTCGGCGCTTTTAAACTTTTCATTAAATGAGTAATGGATTGAGGGGGATAATGTTTTCAAATCTATATCATCTAACGGGCTTTCTTAATTATCCTAATATGCTTAATTAAAAATGATGTTAACCTATGTTGAAGGACTAGGTGCCTAGGATATGATTGCTAGGATTAAATGATTAGAGTTTGATAAACACATTTTTCCCATACCTTATATGATCTGATTGATATGTTGGTTAGACTTTTATTAGTCGATTGCTGTTTGGGTGATGTCGACCACCATATATCTGTTTGTGTTCACTAACGTATACATGTATATTGGTATATAAGAATGTTTCCGATCCGGATCCCACAATTGAAGATGATTGGATGCCGAAAGGAAAGGGTAACTATATCTTGGGTTGACAAATGAAGAAACGGAGCTTAATTGACTTCTATGGAGAGTTGGCATAAATGCAACGTAGAGGTCTCAACTGATCGCCAGATGGTTTTCTTCTAAGTGATTGAAGAAACGGAGCTTAATTTGACCTCAGTCGGCATTCAAAATGCAACGTAAGAAGAAGTCTCACTGCATCAGCAGACGGTTTTTCTTCCAAGCCCTACAGAAACAACAAATGTAAGCTTCTCAACCACCTAACTTATTTTGTGCAGATCCCATTTTTAAACAATTTTGAATAACTTGATTAAATTGTTTTGAAAATGGAAAAATATTGTTTTGAAAATTAATTGAACTAAATTTTGAAAAATCACTTCATTTTATCAAAACTTAAGTCACTCAATTATCGACTTTGGTCATCGATTGAGGGGGAGAGTGATTTAATTTAAAAGTATTTTCAAACAATATATCTTTAAAAGAGTCCGTTTTGTACGATAATAAGTGGTGATCTAAAGATTTAATGTTATGTCATGGTATGATTTTTCTTTTGAATCAAGGTCATTCAAAATGAAATTTTCTGTTTTGTTTGATTGTAAATTGTTTTATTTTACTTAAAGATCTCATAAAACAATCATACCTGATACTAACAATCTTTAAGGTCTTAAATGGTCCTTATTCATCATTTTCAAAATCAAATCTTGCCGCACGATTTCCCCAAAATCTTCTAAATGATTTAAATCTTTTGGGATCACAAATCTCAAAAGGTTTGAAATTTTTGATCGGGGTAGAGATCGTGATTTAAATATCTTATCTGTTTAAATGGAATTGGTTTTAGTTATTTATAGGCACTTGATGAGTGTCTAAATACTCATCATTTTTGTTCCTTCTACACTGCAAAAACAGTCAAAAACACTTTGAAAAGTCTCAAAAAGACAGAAAAAATATTTAGACTGTATTTTATGCAATAATTGTCAAAATCTAGTCCCTGGTTATTCAAAACATGTAATTTTTCATAAAAGGCCCTCAGGAATTTTCAAGTCGTCAAAATTAGCCTTATAAAGCCAGTTTTAAAATGGCAACTTTAGTCCCGAAATTTCAAAGATTACAGAATTTACCCCTGGACATTTTAAATTGGAAAATTAACATTTTTAGTCCTTTGGTAATTCTACCTTGTCAAAATTAGTCCTTATGATAATTTTTTGGAAAGTGCAGTTTCGGTCCCATGGTTTTTGTGGAAATGGCAAATATGATCCTTGTGTATTACTTCTAAATCAAAACCATAAAAAAATAAATATATAAACCACCTTATACCCATGACCCAATTACCAAATATCCAACCCATTGTTTATAATAAAACCGCCCACCCAGCAATCTTTTCCCTCCATTTTTTCCACCATCTCCACCCACTCTCTGCAACCAACCCCTCGCCACACTCAACCCCATGGTCGGCTTAGATTGATGCAAAGATTGTACCTAACTAATTGATGGCTTGGATGATCACAGAAGAAGCACAAGTTGGGTCTTTGCTTGTTTACCACTAAAAAAAAAAAAGAAACCCAAAACAGAGAAGAAAAGAGTGAAGACCAAGAGCTGGAATATAAATGAGAAAGTCAATGCCATGGAGAGTAGTTAGTTAGTTTTTTAGTTAGTTAATTTTAGTTTCAATTTAGTTCCTAGCCTATTTAGAATCCTTTTCTAGCTCGCTTTAATTTTCATTGTCATTCTAAGTTCATGTAATCTTTAATTTTCAAGTAATGCAATTCTCAGTCTTTTAATTATTTGCAAGTCTATGCGGTTTTCATTTTTCTTTTGTTTCACTATATTCTGTCTCGCCTAAAATCTTATTAGAAAGTGTTTTACAAAGTGTTTAAATTCATTTTGAGGTTTTTGTTATTGATGCAAACAAGTTTTCAAAATTTCCAAATCATCACAGTTTCAAAAATATCTTTTCTTCCCATTAAAGTGTGTTTGGAAATGCACTATTTTTGGGTCAAAAATCAAACTTGACCCATTTTGATTCTCAAAACAGTTTTAGCTAGTCGTAAGTTAGTATATGTAGCCTCACTTTAATCATGTCCAAGTAATAATAGTGGTTGGTATTATTTTTTTGATGTCACAAAATTGTTAATCTGTCTGCTCACAAAGAATGGCAGCCCCAACGGCCACCTTTGGCAGCCATTATTTAGCTTGTAAAAGCTCGCTAAGTTGGGTAAGTGGGGCAAAAGTTAGATGGGTTGGTGGACTAAAAGTGCCCGAAGCTCGAAGCCACTGCACACTCTAGCTTATCCAAAATAGCTTCAAAGTTCCCCTTGGGCTTGTTTGGGACTGCACACAAAGCACCACTGCAGGCTTGCGCACTCTTTTTTTGCTTATTAGTATTACATTTCAGCGTGTTTATGTTTAATTGTGTGGTCCTTAGTGAATTAGAATAGGTTCATTAGGATTAGCTTATTCCCTAAGCTTCTTGTAGCTTTTATTTGCCCTTAAATGTTCCCTCGCTGGGATAACTTTTTAGGACAACAGACCTCAGGGTCTTGATGTCAATTTAGACCATTTAGCTTCTTAATTTAGCTTATTTAGGATTTTCTTTACTCGTTTAGTATAATTAGTTTAGGATCAGTTTCATTTTAACTTATCTATGCTTATTAGGACTTTATTTTAGAGCTTATTTCCATATTTTTTAGCCCAAGGTTTCCCCTAGAATAGCTTTTGCCAACCTGCTTTTTCCCTTCTACTATTGCTTTTTATAGCTTAGTACCAGATTGTTTAGGATTGCATCTTGCTTATTTTGTGACTTAGATAGCTTATGCATGATTAGTTGTTACCCAACAAGCAGTATCTCATTGCTACTTGTGCTTAAAAATCGCTGTAAAGGGGTGTTTGTTTGGGGTCTATTCACAAACTTAGGTAGAACAACAGTTGGTGTTTGTGTGGATCTGTTCATAAGTTGAAGTAGAATAAGCAGTTGCAACTGCATAGTTTTTGTAAGATTAATTTTTTTTTTGTTAAAGTTCCATCTTAGTCCTTATTTCGTTTCCAACAACAAAACCAAAAAGAAAAATAAGTGAAAACGTGATTTTTGCCAAACTTTGTGGAATTTTCACGGATTCATTATAAATCCATTTGAGCTCAAATTTGGGATACAAGATCTTTGGTTGGTTGTGAACATCATGGCAATTTTAGTTTATTTTAGGAATTTTTCTAGCTAGCTTAATTAGTGCTTAAAGTAGGGCTATAAGTGCCGCTTTATTGAGACTTGAAATCTGGTCTCAGTTTTTTTTCTCAGCTTGTGCTTTTTAGGTTCCCATCAGTTGCATTAGCTCATTTTAGGTTAGATTTAGGCTTTAGTAGCTTATGGTAGCTTATAGTTAGCTTTTAGCTTATTTCAAGTGCTTATTTAAACCGCTTATTTGCCCAATTCAGCTTATTAGTGGGCTTATCTAACTTTTTATATTTTTCCTAGGCTTAGAATAATATTTTAGATTTTCCTGTAAAGTCTCATAATTTTTACTGTTCATTTGTTATTTTTCTTAATTTTAATTAGTTTAAATTAGTTTTGAATTAATAATAATTATTTAAAAAGTCTAAAAATATATTTTCAGTTTTAAAATAACTTTTATAATATTTTAGATTTTTCTAAGTCATAATTTTATTTTTCTAGCTTTATTTCATATTTTCTTGTATTTTAGGCTATTATTAAATAGTTAAAAATAGTTTTTAATTAATAATAATTAGATAAATAGTTATAAAAATAATTTTCTTTTTATAAATTTTCTTTTATCATTAGGTTTGTAAAATATTATTTTCATATTTTTAGGGTTAATATTGTGTAAGTTTCACGTTTTTTATTTGTACGTCACGTAGTTTTTAATTCAGTTTTATAAAAACATAAAACAAAAACATCATTTTAAATATAGTGATAAGCGTTTATTTAATAGTTTTATCTTTTTAATTTTCTTTAATTTGCATTTAAGCCCTTGTAGTTTATGTCCTTTTTCCTGTAGTTATAATAATCCAAATTCTCCTTTCCCGTTCAAATCTCTCGATCACTATACGCTTGATAATCCATTGCATAGCTCGCTGGGACATAACGACCCGGGGAAACACTATACTCCTTAGATCTTCATTGAGTTCGCCTCGAGCGTTTTAAGCTTGTTACGTTGCCGCCATTCGGGCAGGCTTGGTGATAAAGCTTGACTGCTCGGAGCGCATCAAAATTTTTGCGCCACGTGGGAGTCGTGCTGATTATCTTTCGTCTAGCAGATTAGTGATTTGGATATTCACTCCTTGTTCATACCATCCATCTGTATATGTTTATATTTTCTTATTCAAAAATACAAAAATACTCTTCTCATTCCTCTTATCCGTATGATTCTATTTCTCTTACCCCTCGCATCGTTTGATTCTACTCGCCTTTATCCTCATAACCGCTTAATTCTCTTCTTTTCCCTCTTATGTTTAATTCTAATGGCGACACGCGCATTTATGTTAGAAATGCTCCAAGTACCCATCGAGGGTTATTTAAGATGTACCCGAGATTCTTTCCGAGAATTTCGAGATAAACACCGGTTTAATTCAACTAATTATGTCAAATCCATTCTATGGTCTCGAGAGGGACGATCCCTATGCTCACATCCGATGGTTTGATAAGCTAATTTCGACTATAAAATATAAGGATGTTCCCCGTAACACAATTAAGTTGATGTTATTCTCATTTTCTCTCGAGGTAGTCCGGGAATTGGCTCGATAAAGAACCCCCTCGATCGATCACTACTTGGGAGGATCTCGTTTCAAAATTTGTAAATCGTTTCTTTCCTTATTCTAAGACGGAAAATCTTAAGAACGAGATTATAAACTTCCAACAGCGTTTTGATGAAAGTTTCGGTGAGGCATGGGAAAGATTCAAAGATCTCCTACAAAATGCCCACATCATGGTTTCTCGAAATACTCGATCGATATATTCTACAACGCTTTAACAAAACCGATCAAGATTCACTCAATACAGCCGCCGGTGGCAATATCTTGTATCGTACCCCAAGGGATATATTGACGATCATCGAGAACAAATCGTAAGTTCCGACATCAAGAAACAAACCCGTTAAGATGGTCGAGCTTACCAATGATATTCGATGCGTGAAGCAAAAACTAGAGCCCGTTGATACCGTTTCCAAAAGATGTGATTATTGTGGTGGTCCCATCCTTTAATGATTGTCAAGCCACCGATGACAAGGTTTATAATGCTACATCAACCCAATATCACAAGTGACTTTTGATGATGATGAGGATTCCATTCAAATGAAAGAATATTATGTGAGTTTGTTGGCTACAACCAATCCCGCTTCAGCCTTTCATTACCGACTCTTCCCCTCTCACTCACACGGTTGAGGAAGTGACGCCTTTGGAAGAGGTCGATGATTCTATTTCTTCAAACATTGTTGAACCCGTTGACTCTCTCATAATGGGGGACGAGCCTCTTAGCACTATTCCAGAAATGGAATCGTCTCGTGTTGAGAACCTTGTCCTAACCCCAAGTGAGTCCGAGGTTATCTCCGGCAATATGTGTGATAAGCCTCTTGATGATGATTCTTACCCTCCTCTTGACATTCCAAATGATCATGTTGATATGTTCTCCGATTCTGACAACGATTGTACTTCATTTAACGATTCTTTATCTTGTGGAGACATCGATTATGCCAGAACTTACCTTCTAAGCTAGAGGAAGTGAGAGATTCTGATGATCCGAAATTGAGGATGAGATACTTCGTGAAAAATTGTTCAATGTAAATCTCCTCATTTCTAAGATCAAATCATTTTGTGCTAAGCCAACTTCAACTCCTATCCTCGAGGATAGTAACTCTATCTTGGAAAGCCCAAACATCTCTTGAGTTTGAGGCTTTTTCCAATGATTCTCTTCCGGAATTTGAAATATTCCGCTTTGATGACGATTATACTGAAAAGGAGAGTAGTGGCAATCCCACCTTTCATCTTTCTCTTCCCAAGTATGATTCGTTCTCTTGATCTAGATCTCGAGGAGTTCTCCTGAACTCTCACATCATACTCCTCCTGAGTATGATCATTTCTATTTTGATCTTGATCTTGACTTGGGGGGAGACATGCTTATTGAAGACACCACCCGTCTCCCTCCCGAGGTATTGTTGAAAATAACCAAAAGAGCTTTAATGATGAAATACACATTAAGGAAACTATAAAATTTGATTTTGAGGATGAAGAATGGATCCTAATTGTTATAAACATCTTTCTTCCATTCCTCACATATGATGTGATTTTCTCGTTCTTCACTCCTTGAGTGAAGATACCATCTTTGACCCCAGGCATTTCCATGTACCATTATCTTGAGGTAATATATCTCATCTGCATGGAACTTTCCGCGCTTCAAATGTTTGTCCAAACATCTTGAATGGAAGTCCGATGGAGATTGTTTCTTCCACTTTGCTTCCCCATGAACCAATGAATACGGGGTCGAGTCAAGCTAGCGACTCGGGAATCAAAAACAGTAGCACACTATATGGGTTTTCACCCATATTTCTGACTTCTTTCTATTTTCTACCACCCTAGTGTGGGGGGGTTGCCCCACATGTTGTGTATATAAGCCTAAAAAAAAAAAAAAAAAAAAAAATTTCTAAATAATGGCCGTAGTATTTCTCTTTTACGTTCTTTGTTTCGCATAACGCTAGGTACTTTGAATATTGAGGGCAATATTCATTTCTAGTGTGGGGAATTCTCAATTTAATTTGTCATGTAATTATACCTAATTTCGCTAAAAAAATTTTTTGGAGTAAGTGTTTTACACTTACTCATTTGGTTATCGATCGCCTTGTCTAAAACAAAAGGATTGGCTAATCCAAGAGCAAACGGCTCTTGGTAAAGATTTCTCAAATCCGTTTATATGGCTTGCAATTTGCCCAAAATTGTATGGTATTCAACTCACCATATCCTAAAAGTGAAGAGTTGGCTAGCCCGCAAGATTATGGAAGGTAGAAGGAAAATCCATAATTGGTAATCTTCTCACCAAAGATAATACTGATAATTTATCTAAGAGTTGGCTAGTCCGTATAAACGCTCGTAAAGACAAATCAAACTGGTTGGAAGTCGGTGGTTTGCTCAAAATCACATGGTTATCGGTGTACCATGGTTCTTACTTGAACTGATACATTTGGCTACTCCGCTAAATGGATTTTGTAAAGAGATCAAATCCATTAAGTTTTCTCAAAAGATTGCTAGGGACTAGCAATAGTTTAGTGTGGGGTATTGATGAGTGTGTAAATACTCATCATTTTTGTTCCTTCTAATTGCTGCAAAACAAATAAAAACACTTTGAAAAGTCTCAAAAGACAAAAATATTTAGACTGTATTTTATGCAATAATTGTCAAAATCTAGTCCCTGGTTATTCAAAACATGTAATTTGTCATAAAAGGCCCTCGTGAATTTTAAGTTGTCAAAATTAGCCTTATAAAGCTCAGCTTTTAAAATGGCAACTTTAGTCCCCTAAATTTCAAAGATTGACAGTAATTTACTCCCCTGACATTTTAAATTGAAAATTAACATTTTAGTCCTTTGGTAATTCTACCTTGTCAAAATTAGTCCTTATGATAATTTTGGAAAAGTGCGCTTTCGGTCCCATGGTTTTTTGTGGAAATGGCAAATATGATCCTTGTGTATTACTTCTAAATCAAAACCATAAAAAAATAAATATATAAACCACCTTATACCCATGACCCAATTACCAAATATCCAACCCAATCGCTTATAATAAAACCGCCCACCCAAACCACCCTTTTCCCTCCATTTTTTCCACCATCTCCACCCACTCTCTGCAACCAACCCTGCCACACTCAACCCCATGGTCGGCTTAGATTGATGCAAAGATTGTACCTAACTAATTGATGGCTTGGATGATCACGTAAAGCACAAGTTGGGTCTTTGCTTGTTTACCACTCAAAAAAAAAAAAAAAGAAACCCAAACAGAGAGAAAAGAGAGAAGTGAAGACCAAGAGCCTGGAAATATAAATGAGAAAGCCTGGTAGCCATGAGAGTAGTTAGTTAGTTTTTTTTTAGTTAGTTAATTTTTAGTTTCAATTTAGTTCCTAGTTTCAGTCTAGAATCAGTTTTTCTAGCTCAGTTTTAATTTTCATTGTCATTCTAAGTTCATGTAATCTTTAATTTTCAAGTAATGCAATTCCCGTCTTTTAATTATTTGCAAGTCTATGCGGTTTTCATTTTTCTTTTGTTTCACTATATTCTGTCTCGCCTAAAATCTTATTAGAAAGTGTTTTACAAAGTGTTTAAATTCATTTTGAGGTTTTTGTTATTGATGCAAACAAGTTTTCAAAATTTCCAAATCATCACAGTTTCAAAAATATCTTTTCTTCCCATTAAAGTGTGTTTGGAAATGCACTATTTTTGGGTCAAAAATCAAACTTGACCCATTTTGATTCTCAAAACAGTTTTAGCTAGTCGTAAGTTAGTATATGTAGCCTCACTTTAATCATGTCCAAGTAATAATAGTGGTTGGTATTATTTTTTTTATGTCACAAAATTGTTAACTGTCTGTCTCACAAAGAATGGTACCCCAACTAGCCACCTTTGGCGACCATTATTTAGCTTGTAAAAGCTCGTTGTAAGTTGGGTAAGTGGGGCAAAAGTTAGATGGGTTGGTGGACTAAAAGTGCCCGTAAGCCCAAGCCATCAAGACACTCTAGCTTATCCAAAAATAGCTTCAAAGTTCCCCTTGGGCCTGTTTTGGGACTCAGCATAAATGACCTGCATCAGCAAACTTATGCACTTTTTTTTTGCTTATTAGTATTACATTTCAAGTGTTTATGTTTAATTGTGTGGTCCTTAGTGAATTAGAATAGGTTCATTAGATTAGCTTATTCCTAAGCTTCTTGTAGCTTTTATTTGCCCTTAAATGTTCCCCCGCTGGAACTGCTAGGACAGTAGCACTCTGGTCTTGATGTCAATTTAGACCATTTAGCTTCTTAATTTAGCTTATTTAGGATTTTCTTTACTCGTTTAGTATAATTAGTTTAGGATCAGTTTCATTTTAACTTATCTATGCTTATTAGGACTTTATTTTAGAGCTTATTTCCATATTTTTTTAGCCTAAGGTTTCCCCCTAGAATAGCTTTTGCCAACAAGCTTTTTTTCCCTTCTACTATTGCTTTTTATAGCTTAGTACCAGATTGTTTAGGATTGCATCTTGCTTATTTTGTGACTTAGATAGCTTATGCATGATTAGTGTTACCCCCAACTCGTATCTCATTGCTACTTGTGCTTAAAATTTCAAAAAGGGTGTTTGTTTGGGGTCTATTCACAAACTTAGGTAGAACAAAGTTGGTGTTTGTGTGGACTGCTCATAAGTTGAAGTAGAATAAGCAGTTGCAACTGCATAGTTTTTGTAAGATTAATTTTTTTTTTGTTAAAAAGTTCCATCTTAGTCCTTATTTCAGTTTCCAACAACAAAAACAAAAAGAAAAATAAGTGAAAACGTGATTTTTGCCAAACTTTGTGGAATTTTCACGGATTCATTATAAATCCATTTGAGCTCAAATTTGGGATACAAGATCTTTGGTTGGTTGTGAACATCATGGCCATTTTAGTTTATTTTTAGGAATTTTTCTAGCTAGCTTAATTAGTGCTTAAAGTAGGGCTATAAGTGCCGTTTGGCGTGAGACTTGAAATCGGGTTCTAGTTTTTTTCTCAGAGCTTGTGCTTTTAGGTTCCCATCAGTTGCATTAGCTCATTTTAGGTTAGATTTAGGCTTTAGTAGCTTATGGTAGCTTATAGTTAGCTTTTAGCTTATTTCAAGTGCTTATTCAAACTGCTTATTTGCCCAATTCAGCTTATTAGTGGGCTTATCTAACTTTTTATATTTTTCCTAGGCTTAGAATAATATTTTAGATTTTCCTGTAAAGTCTCATAATTTTTACTGTTCATTTGTTATTTTTCTTAATTTTAATTAGTTTAAATTAGTTTTTAATTAATAATAATTATTTAAAAAGTCTAAAAAATATATTTTCAGTTTTAAAATAACTTTTATAATATTTTAGATTTTTCTAAGTCATAATTTTATTTTTCTAGCTTTATTTCATATTTTCTTGTATTTTAGGCTATTATTAAATAGTTAAAAATAGTTTTTAATTAATAATAATTAGATAATTAGTTATAAAAATAATTTTATTTTTCTATAAATTTTCTTTTATCATTAGGTTTGTAAAAATATTATTTTCATATTTTTAGGGTTAATATTGTGTAAGTTTCACGTTTTTATTTATGCGTCACGTAGCTTTTATTCCGTTTTATAAAAACATAAAACAAAACATCATTTTAAATATAGTGATAGCGTTTATTTAATAGTTTTTATCTTTTTAATTTTCTTTAATTTGCATTTAAGCCCTTGTAGTTTATGTCCTTTTTCCTGTAGTTATAATAATCCAAATTCTCCTTTCCCGCTCAAATCTCTCATCACTATACGTTTGATAATCCATTGCATAGCTCGCTGGGACATAACGACCTGGGGAAACACTATACTCTCCTGATCTTCATTGAGTTCGCTCCTGAGCCGCTTTTAAGCTTGTTATTTCTGCCATTCACAAGTGGCAGCTTGTGTGATAAAGCTTGATGTTCGGAAACATCAAAAATTTTTAGGCACTCCTGCCTCCATGTGCCAAACGATTTCAAATACACAATGCACATGTTGAGGAGGAGGATTTATCCAAAACCAGATGAGTATTTAAACAAGGCCACATTTTCTCCCATGTTTTTCTAAACCTAATTAAATCACTTGGGATCCAAAATCTCAAAGGGTTTGATATTTTTTGATCAGGGGAGAATTTGTGATTTAATAATGAAATTTGATAAAAGGTGATCGTTTTGATTCAAATGTGCATGCTCGCTTCTCTCTTGTGTGCAAACGCTTTCAATCTCGAAGCACATATTGAGGGGAAGCATTTTAAAGAAAATAAACTATTGAGGTACAAAAGCTTTTATGTTTTAACATAAAGTACCTTGATTGAGTTTTCAAATGGTTTCTTAATGGCGCTTGTGATTGTGGATGTGCTTCATAAGAACTCCTGCCTCTATGTGATAAAATGATTTCAAATATCCTATGCACATATTGAGGGGGAGAATTTTACCAAAGAAATTCAAATGGGTTTTTCTAAGGAAATTGTGATCAAGAAATTATTTCAAAGAAATTATTTCAAAGAACTCTTGCCTCCATGTGCCAAACAATTTTAAATCATATGCACATGTTGAGGGGGAACATTTTCTAAATGATCAAAACTATTAAGGTACAAAATGCTTTGATCTCGTATCACAAGTACCTTGTGTTGGATATTGGATTTCACAAACACATCAAACCATTAACACAAGTAGGCGTATAAGTGGAATTCTAGAGAGAGAAAGTTAGAGGTTTAGGGAACTTAGTGAGAAAAAGTGAAAGATATTATTATGAGCTCCAACTCTCTACCTTGGGAGGTAGAGAGTATTTATAGTCTTACATAAAACGCCACACAACAGGCTGTGGATCAAGCATACATTGGGTAAAGACCTGGCCCCTCCACGCGGTGTTACTTATCAAAAATACTACTTAACTAAATATAACTATGACTACGAGCATTCTAACGATTACATATACTTGAGGTTACCGACTCTTTAATACCGAATTTATAATTCCTAACAATCTCCCCAAGGAGGTCACCTCAACCATATACTAAGATGACATGAATACAATCGATATTACATTAATAATTGATCTTGCATTCTTGAAGTAGTACTTTGCTCGGCTCGAGTCATTGATTCCACTCATTGCATGTTTGGTTAATCCAAGTGGAGGTCTTTTCCTGATCCACGTGATAATAATGTTGAGCCAGCTTTTGAGATCATCAGCCTAATATGAAAATCTCCGATACATCCATTGTGGTGTTGGTATTATGTGATGTTGTGACATTTGTACCGACATGCTCACATTCTGGATCATGATATATTCTCATCGAGTAGCGGAAGCATTCATTGATTCATGATATTGGCGGCAGTAGCGTGGCATGGAGTGAAAATATCAGAGTCATTGATGCACTAATCATGATTTCTTTTTGAGATGAATGTGTTAGGTGAGCATGTGGCTATGGATTGACCGCTTCATTCGACACCAAACGTCGGGTGTACCTGCATACAATGCAGTTAGCATTAAATCGCACGAAAGTGTCTTTGATCACTTTCGTTGAATGAGGTACACTACCACGGTTCTCGCTGATCAAGCATAAGTAATCACCGTGGACGTATAATTCGAAGAATTTATTTGGACAGGTTTCAGCTTGCCCTAGCCGTTCACAAACCGAACGCCTCAAAGAAGACAACACGGAGTGAGTGAACCATCGAATTTACGCCCACCGTTGATGAAAAGAGATTTGAAAAACAATCGTGTATTGCTCAATAGATATTGTTTTTGCAATATAACGAAGGTTTTAATGAAAATCAATTATCAATCATAAAACACCTTTTGATTTGAAAAATTAGTACACGTCGACGCAAGTAATGAAAAGAGTTTTAAAGCACAAAGACTGGTTTTCAAAGGTATCCGCAATCCATAACCTCGAACCGTGATTGATTCAAAGATTGAATCGCCTCATTGTTTCGCTCAGCTTGTCACATGGTTGATCTATAGAATAGATCTTACATGCCACCTACCAGGAGCTTGTTAGATGTTGGCTCCGAAGGCTTGCATCTTCACAAGAAATATGTAAACACATCACTCGAGATGTTCCGCAATACCACAAGGATAATGCGAGGGACTCAAGATATAAATCTCTTTCCACATTGTGTGAAATAGAGAGTCTTCATTGAAAGTGTCCTAATGAGATTTATTGATGATATCGTGGCTCTAGACTCAATTTGTGCATATTTGGATCCTATATCAGAGACTAGGAGAGGGTCTCCTTCTTCAATATCAACAATCTCTAGAAAGTCGATAGATAATGCCTGCCTCTGAGAATGAAACAAGTCCTTTTAAGAGGAACTTGAGTGGTTTGGAAAGTTGAAGTGCAGTGCGTCACTGGGTCCATGACGCCTTGTCTACCAATCGATGTTGCCATCAAGAGCATATGAATTGAACCCGTTTCTCGCCCTAAGGTTGAATATATTGAGGGCTATTTGTTTTCACCCTTTTCTCATTCAATTCTTTTTCATTCTTCAACCCCTTCAAGCTTACACGAGACTTCATAGCAAGAACCTTGTTGGGTTTATTCTAGTACTAGCTCAGTCTTAGTCCGCACTCTTCCCATATATCATTTTTCTCCTTTTATCATCATACCTAAGAACTCTACACTAACTAGTGGATAGTTCCTGGGTAGATCTCTCCTTCTCGGGCGGATCATGGGAACACATACCTAACCTTATCGCCCTTATATCACCATACATAATGTAAAGTTGGTCGGTCTTTTTTGGTATTGTTCATCTGCCATAGGAACCAATTGAAAACCATTTGAAAATCAATCCGGATACTTATGATATTTTATCAAAGCATTTTGTACCTGAATTGTTTTTGATATTTTAGAAGAAGAACTCCCCCTCAACATGTGAATCAAGTATTTGAAATAGTTTTCCACACGGAGGAAAGAGAAAGAATTAACTTCTTTGATTACCATTTTCTAAAAAATATCAACATCACTTTCCTAATCGAATCAAGTAGATAAAGCATTTTGGGGAAGGATGAGGTTTTCATGATTTTGCTCCCCTCAATATGTGCCTCGAGATTTGAAAAGAGTTTTGCACATACCGAGGAACTTGACCTTGAGATAAGTTATCACGTTTCAAATCATAGGTTTAAGATATAGATGCTCCCTCAACATGTGCATGGAAAATTTGAAATCGTTTGTCATATGTGGGAAGGGAGCTTGTACATCCTTATAAAACCATTTACCGAATTATCAGTTTAAATCCAATTTAAATCACACATTCTCCCCAGATCACAATTATCAAATCATTTGATATTTGTGATCTCTTATAGATTTAAATTGATTTTGAAAGCTTTTAAGGAGAATTGTGACTTGATTATGAAAGCGATTTAACTGATAATGATCGGATTTTAAGACTTTAGACTCCATTGATAAAACATGCTTGAATATCTTTTGAAAACAATTTAATGCCAAATAACTTTTTAATTTAATTGAAATCATTCTCCCCCTCAATCAATGACATAGGTTGTTGATTGAGAGATTGATATTTTGACAAATAAGTCCAGATGATTATCAAAAATAAATACTGAGTTATTTTTCAAGAAGTTTTCTAGATAAATGATTAAAGAATCAGAGCATGGAATTTTGAAAACATGATAAAGTATGGCTCTGTTCTTTCTTTTGAAAAGCGGGTTATGCACTGAAATGACAATAAACCATTTTTTCTCTTTACTCCCAAAATAATTTTTTGATTTTTTGATTTTTGATTTTTGATTTTTAAATTCAACTACATCTAAAGTCCTGTCATTCTTTTGAATGACAAATATCACGACCGTAGATATTATCGAATCGAGAGAAACATGACAAAAAGACAATATTTTTTTGAAGATTTTTTGAATTTTTCAAATTTTATGGATTTTGAAAGTTTTATATTTTTCTATTTGATTTTTTT
>OU343222.1:295040567-295175660 GCA_910596185.1 Chrysanthemum makinoi
AGTTTGTAGAAGGGCTAGGTAACCAAGAAGTCACAGTGATCAGAAGATCAATGACTGCACCTGCTAAATAGTTAAAGACATAGAAACATCAAGATCTGGAAAGAAAGCAAGGACGAAAGTAATCAAGACAAGAGAGGATTGAAGAGACACGAAGATTAATAAAGATTGAGGGGAGATCAGTTTGGAAGTAATCAATAATCTTTGTATGGTTTTGGGCCACAGGCCGACAAACCCATTAGGTAAAATAACAAAGATTACATTGTATTAGGGTTGTACTTTTAGATAAGAGTTGTGTCATTTAGTTTTATATGAATCCAGTATAACATGTCAAAGACATCGATTCATCTTGTATATAAAGAGTGAGGAATCTGTAAACAACAGCAAAACCTTTCGGTTTATATATCATATATATTGAAGAGGTTCCAACTGATCTTCACGTTGTTTTCTTATTGATTCTTGATTAATGATGTTGCATGATGTTTGTTTGATCATTCGATCCTGGAGATGCAAGACCTGTAGAACATACGAGTTGATGATGGAAGATTAACATTTGAGTCAGATTATGCAAAACCCAGTAACAGATTTCTTCACCACAAAGTCACCAACTTTAGCTAAAGTAATTGAGCTAAAGTCCTGAGCGTCACTCCATTGGTTATGGGATCTCTAGTTGACCTCTTATTACGAAGAAGTCATCTCGTTAATGTTAAGAAAATAATATCACGAATATAAACCTTCTCCTGCCTACTGCTTGCTTCAGGCAGCTACAACCACCAGTAAGTTTCTCTTCATTGTTTATTAACTTTGCCACACCTGGTCATAACAAAAGGTGACTTTTTTTTTTTTTTTTTTTTTTTTTTGGTTTTTGAGATGGGAGATGAGGGGTTGTGGTGAACTTGCAGTGAAGTTTCCAGCGTAGCTGGAGTCTAGGGGTCAGGCATTCTGCAAAGCAGTATTATAGTGATAAGGAGGCAGTGGGTATAGCACATTAATAACCACTATATATAATAGTGAAACCCTAATACCCAAAACCATGCAAATGGGCTTGAAATTTCAATTATCTACTAATGTTATTTTGGATCCCTTTACAGCCAAATCAGTCTTTCTTGTTAGCCAGTTAAACAAGGTGTTCACATATCACATCTTGAGTGATCAATATTCATCCATTTGTAGAAAAAAATTGAACTTAAAGATATGACATTCAAGTCTCATGTAGCTATGTGACGTGAAATAAGAATAGAAAAGATTAAAGAACTATCACATTTTAAGGGTTGCAAGCAAAGATGCCTTGGAATTTATGACCAGGTCAAAAGGTAAAGCATGAAGGATATGTTCCTCATCAAACTCCTCTTACTTGCAAGCCATTTGTATTCAGACAAACCTCACAATTTTTTCCCAGTAAATCGGCATTGTACACTCATCCGTTCCTTGGTATCTCTTACTCTTGACCTCTTGAGTCTCTACATGTAGTAGATTGTAGTGTCTGTATAAACATATTGAGAGTCATATCAAACCATCATTCATCATGTTCTTTGGTTCTTATGTAGTGACACAAGGCAATCAAAGTCCATATTACTTGCTACCTGAGATAGCCAAATAGCGGGTTGGATATGGGTCAAAATCATTACATTACATTATTGGTGACTTGGGTCAAGGTCAATCTGTTGAATGGACATGACACTTTTATCCAATTTAAACTTCCATATTTATGTTAGATATGATTAGAAAAACTATATTGTTACAATATTAACGTCTACATACTTAAAAGGGGTCAAAGTACATTGTGGATGAAATGTTTGATTCTAAACTTTTTTCTAGATTATGCATTAAAAGTCAGTGTAGTTGGGTTGAACCTTAAGGATCATGAATAATCCAAATTTACCCATCATACTTACATGGGTCAAAATTGCCACCTCTGCTTGCTAAAAGTGAAGATTGTTGGGGGGTTATAAGCCCAGAACATGGTGAAGATAATCAATAGCCTAACTAATTATCAATAACCCTTTTTCATCCAAGTGTTTATGTTTTCTGTGTATATTCATGCATATGTGATTTCCTATTTATAGGAAAATACTGTAACTAGTCAAATGAAATTATTTGGATTAATTGGCCAATAACCGCCTACAATTATCCCATTATAGCTAATAGTGGTTACATGACTAATTAAAAGCGTTGTTATTAAAGCGATTATAATTCTTGGCAGATAGGTTGAATCCGTTACAAGTTAATCCGGCTGACGCTAGCGGTAGTAACTCGCCTGCCGGTACTAACATTAATACTAGCGATATTAACTTTGCCTAAGTGCTAACATTAATACTACGTTATTAACTGTTTAACAGTACTAACGATCATTACTAGAAGTATTAACTCATTTCAACGATCTTAACATTTTGAACGCTTACCACTATAAGTCGGGTGTTCAGGGACGCTTATGGGTCTGTTCCGTCTCTGGCCCGTCAATTGAAGCTAATCTATAAGTGCATTTAAATTTCCAACAATCCTCCCCGATTTAGTTCACTTCCTTTGCATGAAAATTAAACATTAAACAATACCAACAGTATAGTAAATTATCCTGATTGAATTCCATCTTATTACATGCGTTCAAATATTAAAGAGAATGGCGGTGTTAGAATTGGTGCCAACATTTGAATACACGAGGTAAATACAGTTTTCAAACACTTAAGCAGCTCGACACTATCCCAAATGTATGTCCACTATCGGTCCTAAATCTTGTAAAACCAAAAGTCAAAAGCTCACAGGCAGAAACTCCAACTTTTACCGAGGTGGTTCCTTTTTATTCATGCCTCTGCCAAGCACTTTTTAAAAAATTAACCATTAAGAAGTAAAGCCTTCATCCTCCTTTTAGTAGTTAAAGGCACAACCTTGATGTAAATAAAACATTTGCTCTTGTGGAAAACTAGAAGGGGGTTGAATAGTTTTCTTGAATTAAAACTAGATTTTAAACTATTTAGATCGACTTATATCAATCTATTTGGATGTGTGTTGGATGTTAATAAACAAACATATATAAATTATGTAAGAAAAGATAAGAGTAAGGAAGCACAAAACCACAGCAGGAGTATTTATATAGTGGTTGACTGCAAGGACACCTTCCCTTGCCTCTCCCTCCCAGAGTCACCTACTAGAGTTGGTCAGTAAACAACACATAAATCTCCTTATGGTAGGAGAAGCCTTGCTCATACCCTTTTTTTGGGTGCTAAGAGTAACCAGGGTTCTTTCATCCAAGGTGAACACACCTACACCAAGCGCCGCCTACCCTTTTATAAGGTACTAGGCTAAGTACCTATTCTTTCACACCAAGGTGAACCACACCTACAGCGTCAGCTGGCCATAAGATTGCTAGGCTAAGTACCTAGTTCTTTCACACCAAGGTGAACCCACACACACCCACCCGGCACTTCACCACTTTGTTAGGTGCTAGGATAAGCACCTAGTTCTGTTGCAATGGAGGAACTACTACCACAACTACACCGGCGGCTAATCCCCGAAAGATCTCTCCTTCCTACAACATCATCAAGGATATCAATATCCTTGGATCTGATACTAATCTATCTTGTACGCATCGAACACACTATGTCGAATGTACATCTAAGGCACTTTCATAATGCCTTTGACTAGATCTTCAAGACACCCGCCAACAATAACTGGTGTGTGACTTCTAAGCACCGCTTCACTATTAACCCTAGTCTTGACTACTAAGCACCTACCACAAGTGCTTATGATATGGACGATAGATACCATTCACTAATATCTTCGTCTTGACACTTGAGACACCTTTCACAAATGGTAGGTAGAGGTTTGGTCCAATCTATGTAGTATGGAGCGTTGTGTTTTCTGGTGTAGTCGATGTTTGCTTCAGGGTTGAGCCAATCAATGTTGTTTGACATGGCTCGTGCTATGTTTTCAAGGTGATATTCAACCTCAATGCGCTTTCCGGTATGCTTTGAGTATTTGGAATGCTTCATTCTTGATTCGTTTCAACTACGATTGTCATCTTCTTCTCGGAACTTTTCTTGCAATAACTTTTGCATGCTCTAGCATACTACTTCCATATCTTGATTAAAAATGGAGTGCTAGCTTGCAGCAAGTGTGGAAAACCATTCATATTAGAACTCGTCGTCTAGCCATGGCAGCGTCAATATAGTCGTCTTCTTCTTCTTCTTAGGCTAGAGGAGGATCTAAGTTTTCCTTTGTTCTTTGGGAGAGATGGGTTGTTGTTGAGTGGGAATTTCCTCATCATCACCACCCGTATACTCAAAGTGATCACCCAGTTTTTTGTGATGCAGGGTAGTATTTCAGAATCCTGAGGTTTTCAGTAGAAGTCGAAAGAGGGAGATCGTGGTTGGCCCAGGAGTCAACTGGGGTGGAGGTTGCGTGAAGATGATTCTGACTTCTTTGGGCGTTGGGTCGAATCCTTGTCCTTATCATCGTCATCTCTGATGCGTTTTGGTTGTTCTTTGAATCTTTGCATGAAGACCTGAGTTGATAGTCTAATAGAGTCTCAAAAAACTTAGCTTCATCAGAAGTGAAGGTTCTTTTGACATTTGCATCACCAATTTAGCGATGCTTCGGTTTTAAAAGGTGAGATTCTTTGGACATTATATTTTTAACCAATGTGTTTGGAGTAAGTTGTCCGGAGAATACTTCTAGTCACAGGATGATGTCGAGGAAAACTTGTGAGTATATTCTCTTGCAAAAGTCTTCGATTCCTTTTGAAACCTCCTTTCATTAACTGTTGGATTTGTTCCCTTTACGTCAACAACTTCGTTTATCCGTCTTGAAGAAAGTTGATTACATGCGTGAGTTGATTCAAGCTTTTGTTGTAACATCATCCTTCTTACTTTCTTGTGACTTTAACAATCTTTTTTTTAGCTGGGATAACCAAGAGTGTTGGTTTCTTCTGGAAGTGGATTTGATCTTTTGGATGGTGGTAGTGAGGTGAGAAAGATGAGTCAATGATGAGATGTGAGGTGACTCAGGTCCATTGGAGGATCGAAGTTTCTCTCAGGCAATTGGACTATTGAGGAAAAATCATCATAGTCATCTTTTTCCAGGTTTAGTCTACTCTGCTTTGGCATGACCTTCTTCATCGATCTTTTCTTTCTTAGACTTCTCTTTTGGTTCCTCCGGGGTTTTGTTTTTGCACAAGAGTGGTGGCACAGTTCCCTTATCGGGGTTGATTAACGCATCGGGGTTGGTGTAGATTGACGCCGCCCTACGACCCTCACGGCCATGCCATTTGTTCCTTCACCGTCTTGGCAAAATGTTTATATGCAGTTCCTTTAACTTCCTTTGATATTCCTTTTGCTCATCTATTTTCTTCTTAGAGCTCTCCTTATCATGTTCAATCACAGGAGTTTTCCCTTTACCTTTATGTCAGCTTGGCCAGTTGGAGGTTTATCTTGATTAGACGTCGGTTCTGATTTAGTAGAAGACCTCATAGTCGATTCAGTTCCTCATAGCTTTAGTCCACTAGCTTTCTTGGCGGTTCGACTTAGGAATGCAGGGAATAGGAGCAACTTCCTTAGAAGGAACTTTCCTTTGAGTGGAGGTTTCCTCTTAGGGACTTCCTTTGACTTTTCAGCCTTTAGCACTCTGTACTGCTTCTTTTTTTCTTGGTAGGTGTACAGAAGACTTATCATCGAGAGAACCAACTTTACCTTCATCCAAAACGCTACGGATACCTTTTTATATGAGTAAAATTTGATTTTTCATTAGAGAAGGTGATCGTGACCTGGCCTTTTGTTTATTTGTTGGATTCCTATGTCGGTATTAGAGTAGTTCATACAACATATGCGTGATTGTTGGGGTCATTGATTCTCTTGGGAATATCAGGTTAAACCCAAGTGCTCTTTGGATCCAGCAGTTTGGTATATCAGATATCAAGGTTTTTGAGCCAAGCTTCTTGAAATGTCATCATGTCATCCCATATCGAGCTTCGACTTCAATGTGCTTCTGTGTGACCAAAGCCCAAAAGATTTGCGTTCCATGAGCTTGGGGTGCCACGTAGCCACTTTGTCACGACGGGAAGCAGTTGGTGATAGAGTCCTTCAAGGTTGAGGAATATTTTTAAGATCCACATGTGAGATGCTAGTGATTACTCTGTAAACCTTCTGCAACCAATATGATAGAAGCTGGAAAACGGACTCTTGATTGGTGTGCATTGAGTTCGTTGGCTCGATGATTGGAATGAAAGCAAATGAAAGTCTACGGAGTGTGATGGTGACTAGTTTGTGGTTGAGAGTCAACATACAACATTAGTCCTTTGATCTTTTGCATTGTATTCGAGGAAGCGATGAATGTAGATCTTTGGAACAATAGCGGGGTTGGAGAGCCCGATAAAGATGATTCTTGGAGAATATCCCGACAATCAAGCAAGAGGACTCAAAGCATGTGAGGTTTCAAAGTCAACAAGGTTGTTCTTTCCAATCTTCATCGGATAGCAGGTTGGGAAGATATCGGCAATGGTGAGAACATTTGGTGCATCCATTCATTTGAGCATCCATGTCATTGATCTAAACATTTAGCCAAAAGAAACAACATATCGAAAGACATTATGTTAGTCAACAGATGGTTTTATTGTCTAATTATATTGCAATGTGATGAGATTATTCTTGAGTCCAAAGTCACTTGTTTGTCCAATAGTCCAATGATGTCATGATAAGTTTTAAAGTTAGTTAACTTTAAGTTTAAAGTTAAGTTATACTTATTTTTCACAACATATTAAGCGTTTAAACATTAGTAGTATTATTGGTTTAGTATGATTTATTTATTTACAAGTTTACACATGTAACAATTCATAATTAAGGTTAAACAAGGCTTAGGCAACAGGAGAATTATCGTAAGCGGCTTATCGCGTAGGATCTGAAACTTCGTTAAGATATATTACGCATAGGAAAGGGACCTTATCGTGGAAACTACACATAGCGTCTATAATTACGCGTAAGGCTTTTCGTAAGAGTAGACCTTATCGTAGAGATCCTTATTCACATATCCTTCACAGGATACGTAGTCCTTTATGTAGAACCTTAGCGTAAAATGCTCTGGCGTGATTTCTCTGCCGCATAACATACTACGTAAGGTGATCCTTATCGTAGATGTCTAACAACAACCTTGATTTTTCACGATGTTTGCAAACACGAAATAAAATTATCATAGCATCAATATTAACACATACATTCATTTTATTGAGATCATGACATGAATACTTATCAAGCAGGTTCTGCGTAAAATATACTTATCGTAGACCTAAACCCAGAGTTCAAGATTACGCGAAAGAAATCTAGCCATAGGAATTGCACCAAAGTTTTTATGGGAGGTCTAGGAAGCCCTAGAGATGTTTTATCCAACTTTAACATCAAAATCTAAGTAAATCAAAAACCCAACCGATATGAACATAAACCCTAGTTTCCAATTTATGAATCATTAGTGTTTCGGTAATTTAAACTTAAATATGATCAATTCAACTTGAAAACAACCTCATACAACAATCTTTAACACAAAAGCGTTCACATATGAAAATACCCCGAACCAGCATAAAACCTAATTTACAAAATCACTCAATTCGTATGTAGCTGGGTGTGTTTTGATGATCAAAATAGTTTAAATGATGTTAAATAAATGTTTTAACACTATCCCTTTAACCTGAAACCATGGCAATCTTGATCATGTGTTCGCCAGCTTATCGTAGAACACAAGATCACTTATATCTCACGTTTAACCTGGATTTGTAAAAGATTCAAAACCATTGTTTGTAAATACGTAAAGATCATGAAACCACTTACAGATTGATGATCAAGAACTGGTTTGCGGTTTAATTCTAGGCATTAGGATTGGTTTGGTGTGAGTAATAAATGTGAAGATTTAATCTTAGGTGGGATGTTTTATTAGAAATAACTTCAGATTTTGGCCAGTTTTAGTCCCTCCACTTTTCCATTTTCATCCATGCCTTTTAACTTCCATTTTGGTTATCAAGCGTGATATTTTGAAAATAACTTTGGCGACCTCCCCTTGACATAAGAAAATAATGAAAGGTTATAAATTTTAGTCGAGGTGTGATAAAACCATAAAATGAAACTATGATTAATTAAAGAAACATCAGGGATAATATCACATGCAAGTATAGTGTTTTTGAAATAGTTAAGTATTTATTTTTCTCCCCCCTACACTTGATCGAAAATCTTGAATTTTAAAAGATTTGAGTGTTGACGGAAGAAATGTACTTGCCATGTTAAGAGAAATATAGATAGAAGAATATTTTTTTTTGTTTTATAAGGTTTTATATTTTTGTATTTTGTTTTTGAAAAAAAATATTTACAAAAGAGGTTTTGGTGTTTAACTGGTTTTTTAAGAATTTTTTAAGAGTGTAGGACCGAAAAACTAGTGATTCATGTGGTTCGGGGAAGCTCAAAGAATAAGAAAGACATGGTTATTGTATTAAATAGAAAGGGAAGATGTGTGTTTCTAGAGAATAAGAAACCCACACACTTCTACAAAATGAACTTCCTACCCTCTAGTTGGGACTAGGAGGTGTTTATACTTCTACAAGCCTAACTTAGTATATATGACTATACTGGTCCTTGTGATGAGTAAAAGAAGAAACTAATGCAATTCAGTAATGACGCCTTCAGCTGGCGGGGCTAATCTCTCCCCAAGTGATGTCATACAGGGGTTGCTTTCTAATGTTCCTAAAGCAAAATTAAATACAAATGATAAGCGCGTGACTCCAAGAGTGTCTCACAATCTTCAAACTTCATGAATCTTCTGGTTGCCATCTCTTTACGGAGGAAGAACAATCAGAGCAAATCTAATTAGGGATTAAATGCAGCCTATTTGCTCTCCTAATTAGTGCTCTCCCCAAACTGACAACCTTTACATGAATTTTCTGAATTGAAGAGAGTCTTTTGATAATTAAATTAGAGAGCCGTTTGTCTTCTATGTAGTAGGAAAATGTAGAAAAGAGTACATCTTTCGACCTTCTTCAAGATTGTCCATTGGAGAATAAATATCAACATCTTCATTTCACCAAATGCATTCGATTATCTTTCATATATCAAATCGACCCATAATGTACATTTCTACTCACAGAAGATTCTGATTTATCCGGAATCGGCATCAATAGTGTACATGAAGCATTAGCTGGGCCATTTTATCATAAATTATATCGGCCGTGAGAAGATGTGATGAACAATACCATTTGACATTGTCTAACTCTATCTCAACCCCACAGATCAAAATTCAACGGTACATGCGTAGTAACCACATGTGAGGATAACCCTGATATGGCCAACTTGAGGATGAAGTAAAATCTCCGGAATAGTTACTTAGCTTGTATCATCCTTGTCAAAAGAACGGGTGTACCCAATGTACAAAAACCTCTTGGCGTGATCCTCAACTACGTAGAACTGCAGTGATAGCTACTGGGTTGAGAGAAAAGAATCACAAAAGTAACTAGATAGCAAGTCTTCATCACACTTAATATATTTGCCGGACAAGTCATCTTACGGAAGGAAGAAAGAAAGAAGATGAAATAATAAACTGCAGCGTAAAACTTCACTTCAAACCGAATAAATAATATGAGTCATCTTTTGGTCACATTAAAATTCATCGAAAACTTTAGCCGTGAACGTAGTATCCTCGTGAAATTTGAAATACCAAAATACCACTCATTATCAATATAGTTAAATGTATCCAAAATTAAGGAAACCAAAATTAGGATGCTTGTTTCCATTGCAAGTCCGGCATACCGTTAGTCCAGAATAGCCCATCCGTATGAAATAACCATCATATACCCGGTCCATTACTGAGGCCCAAATCCAATCAGAGTAGTCATAACCGGTATAAGATATATTAACCCTAATATATCTCACTTCACATTAACCTAAACACACTTCTGATTATACACGCCTCTCTCTTATCTCTCTCACCTAACTCTATCTTCAACAAAATAGATCTTATCTCAAAAAACTGCATCTCATCTCAACAAAAATCATCAATCAAGACACCTATCCGAATCAATATCAATCAACACAATCTGAGTCCTTAAGTTGGCATACGTCTTCAAGATCCATGAGGGTCTAAGGTAGGTTTGCTTTACAAGATTTTATTGTTGATGTTGGTCTGAAACGAAACTAAAGAAAAGGTATAACATAGTTTTATAAACTTATCTTTGTGTTGGATAATTAATGAAGCTAAGCTTGATAATAAGAGTGATGATGAGTTTTTTTTTGTGTTTAACTTTGAATGGTTTTGATGTCAGTTGATAAACACAACAAGTTACGAGATTTTTCTTTTTGATTTGTCTTTTTAGTTTTGAGACAAGTCTTGATTGTGAGGTATGATGGGGTAGGAGGAGGTGGTATAGGATTAGATTTGGATTTGGTTTAGTTTGGTGTTGGTAGAGGTGTATCATTATAATCACATACATGATCAGAAGCTTTTATCACTTTTGTTTTGACTTGTGATGGTGTAAACTCGTCACTTAGGTGTATATTTGGTATTGGTTGTGGTCGTGGTCTATTATCTGTTTACGCGTATCTTTCTATCATTTTGCTTATGCGTAAACATGGTCAGGATATCCCCTAAGCGCAAACTTACGTAAATCTCCGCAGCTAACAATTCCTCGCATAACTTCACGGTTATCGTAATATTTAATGAAGATGCTCTTATGCGTAGAAACTAGGGTTTTGACCCTTTAACCATTTTTCAGTGAGATGTTAGACCAATATTCACGATCCAATCTTCGCAAAACCAGAAAAAGCATTCAAAGTGCTCCTTTTGACAGTTAGACCATGAGGATATGACCCGATTGACCACAAGAACCTTTCTGAGTATTGGTACAAAACAAGTCTAATACAAAGTTAACAAGCTGATTCTTGGTAGGACACAAGAAAGCAAGCGTGAAAACATATAAAAAGTGTTGACCTTTTTGACCAAAATGATACAAATCATTTGTATAAGCTGTTAACAATAAGTTGGAAAAAAAATTTCGAGAGATAAAAATATTGGTGAAAATCAGTTTAAACAAATATTCAAACCACACGAATCTGTAAAAAATAAACAACTTGTCTCTTTATACCAATTGTAGGACCGAAAAACTAGTGATTCATGTGGTTCGGGGGGTCGGGGAAGCTCAAAGAATAAGAAAGACATGGTTATTGTATTAGATAGAAAAGGGGAAGATGTGTGTGTTTCTAGAGCGAAGAAGAAGAAACCACTTCTTTACAAAATATGAACTTCCTACCCACTCCTAGTTGGGACTAGGAGGGAATTATACTCTTCTACAAGCCTAACAGCATATATTACTAAACTAGTCCTTGTGAATGAGTAAAGAGAAGAAACTAATGCAATTCGTAATGACTTCACTTTGCGAGGCTAACAATCTCTCCCAGAGTGATGTCATACAGGTTGCTTACAATGTTCTACAAGTAAAATTAAATACAAAATGATAAGCGCATGACTCCAAGAGTGTCTCCAATCTTCAAACTTCATGAATCTTCTCATTACCATCTCTTTGCTTGCGGAAAACAATCAGAGCAAATCTAATTAGAGTTAAATCACGCCTATTTGCTCTCCCTAATTAGTGCTCTCCCAGTGATAACCTTTACGATGAATTTCTACGAATTGAAGAAGTCTTTGATAATTAAATTAGAGCCGTCTTTAGTCTTCTAACCTTGGCGAGGAAAATGTAGAAAAGGCTGTCGACTGACCTTCTTCAAGATTGTCCATTGGAGAATAAGATATCAACATCTTCATCTCACCAAATTCATTCCAGTTATCTTTCATATATCAAATCAGCCCATAATGTACATTTCTCTCACGAAGGTTACGATTTATCGGAATCGGCATCCAATAGTGTACATGGCATTAGCTGGAGCGCATTCTATCATAAATTATATCACCCTGTAGAAGATGTACGATGAACAATACCATTTGACATTGTCTAACTCATCTCAACCCCTGTATCAAAATTCAACGGTATGCATGTAAGTAACCCACATGTGAGATAACCCAATATGTGAACTTGAGGATGAAGTAAAATCAGGAATAGTTACTTAAGCTTGTACTATCCTTGTGAAAAAGAACGGTGTACCCTTTGTACAAAACCTCTTATTATCCTCAACTCCCATTAGAAGGAAAGTGATAGCTACTTTGTGGGTTTAGAGAGAAAGAATCACAAAAGTAACTAGATAGCAAGTCTTCATCACACTTAATATATATGCCCAGACAAGTCATCTTCCGGAAGGAAGAAAGAAAGAAGATGAAATAAGTAAACTCTTGTAAAACTTCACTTCAAACCCGAATAAATAATAACGAGTCATCTTTGTGGTCACATTAGAAATTCATCGAAACCTTTAGCCGTGAACATATATCCTCGTGAAATTCGAAATACCAAAATACCACTCATTATCAATATAGTTAAATGTATCCAAAATTAAGGAAACCAAAAATTCGGATAACAGTTTCCATTGCAAGTCCAGCGCATACACGATTAGTCCAGAATAGCCCATCCGTATGAAATAACCATCATATACCGATTACATGCAGGGCCCAAATCCAATGAGTAGTCATAGCGGTATAAGATATATTAACCCTAATATATCTCACTTCACATTAACCTAAACACACCCAGATTATACGCCTCTCTGCTCTCTACTAACTCATATCTTCAACAAAATAGATCTTATCTCAAAAAACTGCATCTCATCTCAACAAAAATCATCAATCAAGACACCTATCCGAATCAATATCAATCAACACAATCTGAGTCCTTAAGTTGGCATACGTCTTCAAGATCCATGAGGGTCTAAGGTAGGTTTGCTTTACAAGATTTTATTGTTGATGTTGGTCTTTGAACGAGCTAAAGAAAAAGGTATAACATAGTTTTTATAAACTTATCTTTGTGTTCGGATAATTAATGAAGCTAAGCTTCAATAATAAGAGTCGATGATGAGTTTTTTTTCGTGTGAATGAATTTGAATGCTGAACATTATGGTTGATAAACAGAACAATTCTACGATTTTCTTTTGATTTATCTTTTTTTAGTTTTGAGACAAGTCTTGATTGTGAGGTATGATGGGTAGGAGGAGGTGGTATGAGTTAGATTTGGATTTGTTTTAGTTTGGTGTTTATTTTGAGGTGTACTGACATTATAATCACCATGAGTCCGAAAGCTTTTATCACTTTTTTTTTTGACTTGTGATGGTGTAAACTAAAGTCTTGGAGTATATTTGTGTATGGATTGTATGATAAATAGTCTATTATCCATTCCCAGCGATATCTTTCTATCATTTTGCTTATCGTAAAGCATGGTGAGGATATCATGGCATAGGCTTATCGTAAATCTCACGTGGCATTCATTCCTTGCTTCAGGTTATCCTTCAACTAATGCTATCATGAAGATGCTCCTTATCACGTAAAACTAGGGTTTTATTTACCTTTATTTCAAGATGTTAGACCAATATTAAGTCAATCTTAAAAGCCAGAAAAGAAACTTCATAAGTGCTCTTTTGACCGTTAGACCACGGGATATGACCAGGTTGACCAAAGAACCTTTGCAGTATTGGTTTTACAAAAACAAGTCACAATACAAAGTTAACAAGAACGTGATTCTTGGTATTGGACAAACGGCCAAAAATTGCATATAAAAGTGTTGACCTTTTGAAAAAATGATAAAATAATTTGTATAATTTTTGTTAACAATAAGTTGGAAAAAAATTTAGACAAAATATTGGTGAAAATCAGTTTAAACAAATATTCAAACCACGAATAAAAAAAAATACACAACTTGTCTCTTTATACCAATTGTAGGGGTTGAAAAACTAGTGATTCATGTGGTTTGGGGGAGTTGGGGGAAGCTAAGAAAGACATGGTTATTGTATTAGATAGAAAAGGGGAAGATGTGTGTGTTTAGAGGAAGAAGAAAACACTTCTTTACAAAATATGAAACTTCCTACCCTCCTAGTTGGGACTGGAGGGTATTTCTACTTCTACAAGCCTAACTTAGCATATATTACTAAACTAGTCCTTGTGAATAGATAAAGGAAGAAACTAATGCAATTCCATTGGCTGACTTCTTTATGAGGCTCAATCTCTCTGAGGTGATGTCATGGAGTTGCTACAATATTCCCTACAAGTAAATTAAATACAAATGATAAGCCGCCAGAAGCTCGAGAGTGTCTCACAATCTTCAAACTTCATGAATCTTCTCCATTTTGCCATCTCTTTTGCTTGGGAAGAAGGGCAAATGCGAGCAAATCTAATTGAGGAGAGGTTAAATCATTTCTCCCCTAATTAGTGCTCTCCCCAAGTAACCTTTACGATGAATTTCACGATTGAAGAAGTCTTTTGATAATTAAATTAGAACCGTCTTTTGTCTTCTTAACGCGTGGAAAATGTAGAAAAAAATTTTAAACTCGACTGACCTTCAAGATTGTCCATTCGGGGGAATAAGATATCAACATCTTCATCTCACCAAATTCATTCCAGTTATCTTTCATATATCAAATCATTACAATAATGTACATTTCTCAGAAAGTTCGATTTGTAGATAAATCCAATAGTGTACATGAAGCATTAATTGGGCGCATTCTATCATAAATTATATCACCGGTAAGAAGATGTCGATGAACAATACCATTTGACATTGTCTAACTCATCTCGCCCCATCCAAATTCAGCGGGTATGCATGGTAACGCATGTAAGTGTATTCTGACGAACTTGAGGATGAAGTAAAATCTCCGAATAGTGCTTAACTTTTGAAAAAGAGCGGTGTACCCAATGTACAAAACCTCTTGCGTATCCTCAACTCGTGGACACGAAAGTGATAGCTACTTTGTGGGTTTAGAGAGAAAGAATCACAAAAGTAACTAGATAGCAAGTCTTCATCACACTTAATATATATGCCCAGACAAGTCATCTTGCTTGGAGGAAGAAAGAAAAGAAGATGAAATAAGTAAACTGCAGTAAAACTTCACTAAACACAGAATAAATAATACTTGAGTCATCTTTGTGTCCATTAGAAATTCACATGAGCCTTTGGCAGCAGTGATCGCATATATCAAAGAATTAAATACCAAATACCACTCATTATCAATATAGTTAAATGTATCCAAAATTAAGGAAACCAAAAATTCGGATAACAGTTTCCATTGCAAGTCCAGCGCATACACGATTAGTCCAGAATAGCCCATCCGTATGAAATAACCATCATATACGGTCCATTCAAAAAGGCCAAATCAATCGAGTAGTCATAAGCGGTATAAGATATATTAACCCTAATATATCTCACATTATTAACCTAAACACACTTACGGTGCATACTTCTTATCTCTCTCACCTAACTCTATCTTCAACAAAATAGATCTTATCTCAAAAGCGCATCTCATCTCAACGAAAATCTCATCAATCAAGACACATATACAGATCAATATCAATCAATTGTCTAGTCCTTAAGTTGTCATACGTCTTCAAGATCCATGAGGGTCTAAGGTAGGTTTGCTTTACAAGATTTTATTGTTGATGTTGGTCTTTGAACGAGCTAAAGAAAAAGGTATAACATAGTTTTTATAAACTTATCTTTGTGTTCGGATAATTAATGAAGCTAAGCTTCAATAATAAGAGTCGATGATGAGTTTTTTTCGTGTGAACCTGAATGGTTTGATGTATCAGTTGATAAACACGAACAAGTTAAAGATTTTTCTTTTTGATTTGTCTTTTTAGTTTTGAGACAAGTCTTGATTGTGAGGTATGATGGGGTAGGAGGAGGTGATTGGAATTGGTTGGATTTGGATTTAGTTTGGTGTTTGAGGTGTCCTTAAGTATAATCTATGATCAGAAGCTTTTATCAGTTTTGTTTTGACTTGTGATGGTGTAAACTAAAGTCACTTGAGTGTATATTTGGTATTGGTTGTTGTGAATGGTCTATTATACGATTACAGCGTATCTTTCTTTCATTTGCTTATCGTAAACATGGTCAATTATCGTAAAGCGCAAAATATCTCGTAAATCTTACGCGTAACAATTCCTACGCATAACTTCACAGTTATGCGTAATATTTATGAAGATGCTCCTTATGCGTAAGAAACTAGGGTTTTGACCCTTTAACCATTTTTCGTGAGATGTTCAGAATAATATTCAATCTTCAAACCCAAGAAAAAGCATTCAAAGTGCTCCTTTTTGAGCGGTTAGACCACAGATATGACCAGTTGACCACAAGAACCTTTCTGATGTATTGGTACAAAACAAGTCACAATACAAAGTTAACAAAGCAGATTCTTGAGTTGTTGGGACACAAGCGGCTTAAAAGCATATAAAAAAGTGTTGACCTTTTTGACCAAAATGATACAAATCATTTGTATAAGCTGTTAACAATAAGTTGGAAAACAAATTTCGGAGATAAAAATATTGGTGAAAATCAGTTTAAACAAATATTCAAACCACACGAGTCTACATAAAAATACAACAACTTACTCTTTATACCAATTGTAGGACCGAAAATAGTGATTCATGTGGTTCCAGGAATTCGGGAAGCTCAAAGAATAAGAAAGACATGGTTATTGTATTAGATAGAAAAAGGGAAGATGTGTGTGTTTCTAGAGAGAAAGAAGAAGAACCACACACATATTTACAAAATATGAACTTTTCTACCTCCTAGTTGGGACTAGGAGGGTATTCCTCTTATACAAGCCTAACTTGCATATAAATAATCTAGTCCTTGTGAATGAGTAAGAAAGCTAAACCAATTCAATGGCGACTTCCACTGGCAGGCTAACAAAGAGTTCATCCAGTTCCTCTTGAGTCAAACACCGCATACCAATCCGGTGGACCAACTCATTAAACCTAGCAGGAGCTAAGGCTTTGGTGAGTAGATCTTCCAATTGGTATTACATGCCGCAAATATAATAAATTTTACATTTCCATTGATCCTGATGAAATGATATCGAAGATGATGTGTTTGATTTGAATGTTGCTGAATTGCTGAGAACTCAATAGCACTCAGTTGCCGCGATTACGCCGATTACATCAAATCCTTCTAACCATGTCAGCAGGTTGTGTTCTCATCCACGAATGACTTGAGCAAAACCACGTAGAGCATGGCTACATATCCTTGGTTGAGACCACGATATACTGATCATGCTTCCGATTGCCATGACACGTTTATCTGAAATTGTAAAGCTCACGAGTACTTTTACGTGAATCTAAACATCTGCGTGATCGAGGGAAGCGATTAGTTCAAAAGGCGAATCCTTCCAGATTCCCAAATTAATGGTTCCCTTGATGGAGGATTCTTTTAGCCTCAGTGGGTTTGATTGGTATCGTAGATACTGAGAATAAAGATAGGCGGCAAAAACAATCTCAGTCCCTTCCTTTGAGATACATGAGAGACAATGATACAATTTGTAGGGTCCACAATTTCCCATGTAAATCGAAGCATCTAGCTTCTTGGTATGAGTCATTGGTGTGGCATAGGAGTCACGATTTTGCATTCCAAATTTGTGTTAACAATTCAAAGGCATATTTGGTGACTCAGAAAGAAAATACCACGGTGATTGATGAACTTGCATTCCAAGAGAATGTGAGAGTTCACCCATCATTGACATTTCAAAATGTTTTGTCATAAGTTTTGCAAAAGCATTTGAGTATTTTAAATGTGTTGAACAAAAAATGATATCATCCGCATAAATTTGAACAATTAAGATGTGAACCCCATGATATTGTATAAGAAGTGTGGTCGGCCCGAATAGCTTTGGTGAAACTTATTGGCAATAAGGAAGGATGATAACTTATCGTGCACGCTCAGGGGCTTGTTTGAGACCGTAGAGGCTTTCTTGATTTATAGACATAGATTAGGGAACTCTTGATCAATGAATCATACGGATAAACATAGACCATTTCTTTAGTTTTTCTTTCCATTGAAAAAGCGTTTTTGACATCCATTTGAAAGATGTTCATAGGCCACAAATGCGGGAAAAATCAGAACGAGCCTCAGGCAGGCGGAACAAATGATTCTTCAAAGTTAATACCCTTCTGTCTATAATCCTTAGCCACCGGTGACTTGTTCTAATTAGGTTCCTTGGCCATCCAATTTGTTTTCCCAGATCCATTTTAGACCAATGGCGAAGTCCACTGTTAGTCTTTCAACAGTTCCCATACTTCAAGGCATTTTAATTGATTGAGTTCTTGCATGGATTCAATCGGTTGTCCTTTATCATTCGCGTCTTACAATGTTTTTGGCTCAGATTAAAGGCGACGGTGAGTGCATAAATGCAATGTTCACCATCCCAGCAGTGAAGCGTTGTAAATCTACATTCTTGTTTGATTAGGGTTGCCAATAATATTCTCGAGGGATGGTCTTTTGTCCAACAATGTGTGAGGGTTGATGTTGATATACATTATAAGATTTTGAGGATTCAAAACATGTAGATGATTCCATGAAACCTCCAGTCTTGCGATTTCATTGTCCGGGTTAAAACGCATTTGGATCAAAATTAGCGGTGGGGTTACATTATTGAGAACAATATCCAATTTGGTTACCGTCGTTGGAAGCAGTTTGTTCAACTTCTTATTGTAGAGTCAAGCTGGTGAAAGCTTCTTCAGAAGTTGTTATGCTTGAGTGTATCAGGTATAAAGTATGATCCGGTTGGCCGAAACAATGGATACACCTTGAACATTCACATATATCGTCGCTGAGCAGAGGAGCAAATAGTCTTCTCCATTTGTTGGCAGTAAGGCGAGCTTGTTTGTTGATAGATAGGGTTTACAGGGAAGTTAAGCGGTTGTGACCGGGTTCCAAAGCCTGACTATACTTTTCGGCCATTTCACGTAAGCTCATCAAAATTAGCATGAATCATTTCCATAACTTTTACTTTGTATGACGATTCGGATCCGGTAACCTTTAGATTCTCATATAGAATAAAACTCCAATCGACTTTTGCTGAGCTTTCCAAAGTCATCCCGCGATCATTATTGGATAGCAAAGAGATCCAAAGACATGAAAGTGTTTGAGATTGATTTCTGGTTGTGAGAAGGCTCAAATGGTGTTTTGTTGTGGCGTTTGTGTCATTGAGCAGTTCCCAGAGTGTAATGCGTTAAAGGCGACCCGTCAGCCCACAAGTGTCTGGAAGTTTAGCATTGATTAACATCGTTCTAGCAGCTTCCACTAAATGCGGTTTAGATCTTTCAACAACTTCGTTTTGTTCTGGTGTACGACAATGGATGTTTGATGCTCAATTCCCACTTTCTCATAATATTGAAGAGTTTGATTCCACCGTTAAGTTTCAGCTTTATGCGGTGGAATTTGTCCAGCCGGGTGTTCGGTGCAATTTGAATTTTCGTGAGAAAGGTGATGATCATGTGAAGCTTGATCTTCACTAAGAAAGTAAACCCAAGTCCATCTTGAGTAGTCATCAACAATTACCAAGATGTAGCGACTGCCATTAATAATTACACTTGCATTACTTGGACAAATCCATGAAAGAAGCGCCTTTATCTTTGAGAATTTTATGTTCACCTTTGAAGGAAAAATGAGCAGGTGCTTTTTCCATATTCACAACGAGCATAGGTGATCTTTAGAATCTGCAGGAATGTGGGAGACCTTCAACAAGTTTGTGTGTTAAGATTGGTGATGGTTTGAAAGTTTAGATGTGATGAGCAATGGTGCCAAGCCAAGATTTTGTAGATGTAGCCTTTGAGAGTAAACAAATGGGAGATGAAGCGATCATGTCTTGGATGGAGATAGTGAGGATGGCGTTGGCCAAACATAAGATCATTTCCTTGTAGATCACGAATGACAAGTTTTCACATTTACTTCCAAGTCTCCATCACAAAATTAACCAACGAGAATAGATTGTGACCCGAGGGCCTTATACATAATAAAGCCACCTACTAATTTCGATGTTGCCATTAATGTAATCTCATTAGCCATGCAATGCATTTGCAAGTGATCATTCCGAATCACGGCGGTGCCAATGAACTTTGAAACAAAGTTTGATGGCGGTTAAAGTTTACTGTCATATGCCGGGAATATATATCAACAATCAAGGATGATCATCACTGCGTGGAGACAGGCAGTACGCACAGATGGAATATAAGTAGATGTGGACCCGAAGTGTTAGAAGGTTCCAGCGGTCTAGTAGAAATACACATCAATGATTTTAGGCATCCATTTAAATCCTAGTGTATTATGTATCCATTTTTGCCATCTCCAACTAGTCTTAGTTTTAGTCTTAGTGAATGTGCTAGGTGGTACTACAATCCTTAAGGTGATCTGGAACTACAGGGACATCAATTGTTCTTGAATCTAAAAGCAGTTTACCAAGCACGGACTTAGAAGCATTAGTTGGCCTAGAGGTATTCCAGATCTTAGGATTCGTAACACGTGACAAGATAGCCTTAGTAACACATTTATCATGACTATCGAAGCGCATACTTTTCACAAATAACACAAGATGCATCGGTGAATATCAAAAGTAAAGGTTCAACATTAGTTACTTTTTTTCCATTACATTTTCCGAGCAATATCTAAAGTAAGTGCAGCTGGTCTTATTCAAAGTCGGTGTTCTTCTACTGGCATTCTTTGTTGTCTTTTCTTAGGTGTAACTTCATATTCTGTATTGCTCCTAGGCTGGGTGAAGTGCTGGACGTTTGGAAAAAAGGACTAGTCTGTTGAGTAGAGAGAGGCACATTAGTAACTTGTGTTTTGTCGGTGGGTATTCAGGACATGATTGCTAGAAGTCTTCTTTGTGCGACTCTTTTAATGATATGAACTTGTTCATACTTTCCTAACATTTCCTTTAACTTAAAAATAGTGTACGGCTCTTGATTTTCGAACAAAGATTTCGAGAAAATTTCATGACTTCTTTAGTGTATGCAAGATAATGATCAAGTTCGTTTGATGCTAGCAAGGAATGCATTGGAGTAAATCAAATATGACACTATATTCCTTTTTAACTTTTGCAAGTTCTTGTTCATATTTTGAGATTTGACATTTAAAAGACACGTTTGATCATCCAGTTGCTCAATTTTAGATCGGAGAGAAGATTTTCTTGGCACTGGTGATTTGTTTTTTGAAAAGCAAGTTGTTGATCGTGAATATCTTTTGACACCAATTAAGATGGCGTTTTGATAGGATTCGTTTGACAATCGTTCATTTTCAACTTTTAGGCTTCAGGAGTTGAAGCACATTGTGATATTCTCAACAATTTCAACAAAATGGTATGATCATATGCATATACCTTGATTAAATAACACAAGATTATTGATATTAGCACATATAACATTTTCCAAAGTCGATCAACATCTTTCTCAATAATTTCTTTTTTCGTTTGAGTATTTGAAATTGATGTTTTCTCTGAAAGCTGTTTTCATGAGACCAAGTTGTGAAAATCCCTTTCCCAAATAGTGCACAAATTTTCAAACTTTTGACATGGGGTAAAAAATTTTTAAAATGTCTCTTTGTTCCTGGTACTGTGGCGAGTGAAAATATTCAACTTTATTTTAGATGAAATTCAATCTCACGTTCCAAAGTTTGATGTCGATAAGAAAGTGTCAAAATATTTGATAACATGACTTTAAAACTTTAGTTTTTACTTCACTAAGTGAAGGTAAAGGACCATTAATTTGTGCACCATTGTGTTGGGACTAACCCGAGGAAAGCGGTGTGACAACCAAAGGTGTGTTTGAAGTATCTTGTTGTGTGACAAAGTTCGGCTTTGAATAGTTAAATGGTTTGTTATAACGACATTTTCCATTTTGACCGACTCTTCGTCATGCATCGAATTCCTCCACGATTATATTCCACAATCATAATTGAATCATCAATTCATGTTACTTTATGTAAAACTTGATTTGGTTTGAATGCTATTTAGAAAACTTAGGTTTGTAATGACAAGATTGGTTTATCCATTGGATTTGGTTTAAAAGTAAACTTTTGAATAGTTGTGATTGACTCACCATGTTTATAACGACATTTGAAACTCTTTGATTTTGTGTTGTAAGTCGACAATTTCTTCAAGATAGTTATCTATAGTTTGTGGAATGCTGTTTTGTACTTTCAAGGCCTTTTTTTGACAAGTTAACAACTCGACTGCATGATTTTTGATTTTCCAAAGTAGGCGTTAAGTTGTTGTTTATGTTCATATTGCAGTTGTTCTATTTGAGACAACAAAGCATTCTTCGATCTTGACTAGATCGAGTATCATCGTTCTAAAATTTTCATTTTGATAAGATTTTAGCAAAGCTTCAAAACCTTTTCCCGTTTTCTTGAGTTTTGAAAACTTCAATTTGTGAATTAAGCTTAATGGTATCCTAGTTAACGTTGCATTTTTCTTTTAGTTTTGAATTGACATCATGATAATGTTCCACCAAGGATTGTTGGTCTTTAACTGGTCAGACCTCAAATTCTAGATCAAACATAGAATCATTTTGTTTGCGTGAGTCTCAACATAGTTATTGTTTAGATCCTCAAATATAACCAGTCAACTTGATCATGGCAATGGTAACCATAGGTCATCTTGATCATCAAATATAACTTCTACGGGTCTAGTTGATGATCATCAGAATGGAGATGTAGAAGGCTCATATTGAACACTGATATGTCGGAATCTTGAATGTTGGCGGAGATATCGATTCATTAATGATAATTGTTTGTTCGTGCCAGACAAGGCGTCGATGTCATATCTTGCAGGCTGTGTCATTCATAATGTAGAGTTTGCATTTGTGCCATCAACATCCTTCTTTGCATTAGCTTGCCGATCCTCCATATCATCATCAGAATGCGCCACCGTAAAGCTCTCATTCCTTTGGTAAGAGTTCCACAGCTTCATCCTTAAGAGCGAGAGCAAAGCCTCTTTGAAATAATCTGCCTCTTGTCTTGGTTTAGGACATGCATTAGCGGATGACCTTCATTCAGTTTATAGCGCCGAAGACCATTAACCCCATCCCAGGCATTTCACATTGTCCACTTGAGCTGGTGCGACACCAAATTCCTTCCATAGCATTTAAACCTTGACCTCCTCCCAGGCGACCATAACCGCGTTTTGAACTTCAACCGTCCATTATTGCCATGATTCCTTATATTAGATGAGAGCGAATCGATTGTTGGATTTGTTTGTATAACGCCAAATGCTTTAGTAATCATAACAAATCTGTAATTTTGCAATTCATGAAGGCATCAGTCCTCGCCGGCTTCTTGTAAAAGCTTGACGATGTTGTTTGTATTCAACCAATTGATTTTGTTAGAGGTTGTTCTGTGACGGATCATAAGGTGTGATAGATGCTTGCTTGGTTGAGTGGGTTGAGGAGCTTGTTGAGGAGGAATATTTGTTGGAGCCCACAAGCAAGTTGTTGATTGTCCAGGAAGTAGAGGGTGAAATAGTTTGGCCACGGATAATCCTTTCCTTATCAACTTCTTTTGATGAGGCTTGAATAATCGTTACAACAATCCGTGTAGGTAGCATGATGCATATTCTTACGGCAATGAAGAAGAAAAATGACATACTTTTCCCATACGGACCAAGACTACTTAGGAACTTTGTGTTGACAAAATTAGCATGATGATATTGTGTTTGTCCAAATCATTAATGATGTACAGCTGATGATGATATGACTCTAATGTCATCTCTCAGGTTTCAATCATGAAGTGTTCATAAGCCAAGTAGATTTTGGATTCCATGTCTTCCTGATTGAGTGTTGTGCCTTCCATAAGAAGATGAATATGTTTCCACATCGCTTTTTTTGCGATCACGACACTTGAAGGATTAGATTTGGTAGTTAAAGGATGTGTTGCATTGCAAGTTAGGCCGGCTTCAAAGTGTAGAAGTTGATCACCCGTGAGGTTCACCTTGATGAAATGTTGGTATTTGCATCTCTTGGTGGATTGGCATGCCCGGATCTGCGGGTGTGGCAGTAGTAGGCATCTGAAATGGACCTTCCATAATGACCTTCTTTAAGAACTTTCCATGAGGCTTCTTTAGATCACAAAACCTAATGAACCTAATCACCCATTGATCATAATTCACAGGTGAGCATTGGAGGTCTATCAAGTGAGCAAGCTTCGCCATGATTGATTGTTGGCTGCTTAAAGCTTCACACATCTTGCCAAACCATAGGTTCCTTCATAGTATTCTGGATAGATGTTGATTGTAGAAGTTTGTACAAAGTTGTACTTGAAGACGCTTGGTGGTGGTTGAACCATTAGAGGTTGTGGAGTTCTTTTAGTTGTGGAGTATGTTGTTGATTAAATTGTTGTTGATAAATCTGTTGTTGATGATTAAATTGTTAATGTTGTGGACTTAGTTGTTGTTGTTGTTGTTGTTGATTATAAGTGTAAGGAAAATAGCTAGAGTATGGTGGTTGTGACATGTTGAAAACTTGTGTTGTTAAATGGATCTTTTGTAGTCGAATGAACCGTTGTTGATATGAAGTATCCTTAGGCGTAGAAATCACGGAAGAGCAAAGTACCACTTAGCGTAAACACCAAGATACAGCGTATGACAATAGTTACGCGTAGTTACTTCAGCGTAAAGAGATAGAAAACACAAAGTTATGTAAAGCAGAAAGTTAAGTAAAACCTTAGAGGCGGGATTACCTATAAAATGAACAAAGCCAGAAATAAGATGAATCTTATCGTAAAAAATCTACGTGTAGCTTTAGCTTATCGCGTATTTAAGTTTTACTGTAGCTCTTTTACACTATCACGATGCAAAGATATCCAAAGTCGAGAGGCGTTTTTGGCTTATCCAGCAAGAAAAACCTTGAGTAAACCTTGAAGATCAAACTAAGACAAGTTCTTGCATAGTTTTAGGGTTTTACAGCGTGAGCTACTAAAAATGACTTTACCCAAAGATGTTTCTAAACCAGATTTTTGTGATGAAATATCTATAATATCACCAAAATAACACAAAAGTGTGAAACTTGATGATCAAATTCTAAGCGGTTATGCCATTGAAGCGAAACCCTCCTACAAAACTAGCAAAAACAATGATCCATGCTTAAAGTTTGAAACTTTTTGCCAAAAACAATTATTTTAACACCTTAAAACGTTGAAAGTACAAGAATTTGGATTAAAAGTGTAAAATGAGTTTTAGCGAATCAAAGTTCTAATAATTGGTATGTGTTTCGCGTAGGACCAAAACCCACTTCAAAAAATACGATTCACCCAACTATTTGTGAATGATACAACGTTAGGTCACCATATATGTAACACAAGCGCATCAATATGAAGAAATAAGAAAGAGATGAAAGCGGATGAACAATAACACACACAAACACACATAATATATATGGAAGGGTTCTGTGGGAGTATGAAAGTGAAATGAATTGAACAACTAACCCTCAAGTGAGGGTTATTACATAGTATTTATAGGAGGAGGAGCTAGGCAACACTCCTAGTCCCTTAATTTTCCTTATTGGACTAGGCCTAGGCTTATTGGCCTTCTTCATAAGTCTAAGGCTAATTACTAACATAAAGGCCATATTAAGCTAACTATTACAATTGAATCACTAACACTTAAATTAAGGTTTAGGAGTGATTCCAACAGAGGGATCCGTCGAGGCTAATCCTAGGGATCCAGCTCTCAGCAGCTATGAAAGAATAGAAATGATGTTTCTAAGGTCTAAGATCTATATCATCTTAAGTGTTTGACTCTAAAGTAATCTTAAATGAAGAGGGTGCTTAAGTACTTGAAGGTAATGAGTGATGTAGCTAATGATTGCCTTTTATGGAAGGAATTGGAACTTTCATGAGTACCAATGAATGAACAAGGATGACACTAAATGATCCAGAGATGGATGATCGGCAGATTAATCCTTTTGGAGAATATTCTAAAGGCTTAAGATGGAAAAACTAGAATTTGATCAATTTCAACCAATTTTGGCGTGAGGATGATTATGATCAATTTTGGTATAAGAGGTTTCCAACATTTAGATGAGGGGTCATGTGAAAAGGATGTATGTAAGGCCGGAAGAGTAATGGATTAAAGTAAAACAATAGATCTACAAGCGTCTTTGAGTGTGATCTAGGTGAGTTATGTGTGAGTAGGAAAGATCTACTTAACTTAATAAGGACTTAATTTTGCTTAAGACACTATGTTTAGCTTAGTGTGAGGTGTTCTAAGGATATGTTTGAAATACTTGCTTGCATTTACATTTTGTGAATCCGGTTCCACCCCAGTGTAGATGTCCCAACACAAACTTTGGGATCCGTCCATGCGCTTCATGAGAACCTTTACTAAAGGTATGCAATGATCTTGACAAAGCATTATATTTCGGGGTTAGTTTAAGAGGTTCTAACACTTAGATATCAAATGTAAGATGTTTTATTTCATGAAGGAAATAAGGATTACATGATAAAGCATGAGTACAAAAGGATTGATCCTATTTGAAAAGACTACTAAGTTTCTTGAAGCGTTTCTTCTAGATGGATCATCGTGGTTGATGAGTGTTGGTGGAATCAAGAATGAAGAAAGTCTTCATGAGAGAGATGTTTAGCGGTTCCATCATCTTGTTCACAAGGATGCATTACAACGGACTTTGAAATTGAGGATGAAAGTGCATGACGTTGTGATAAAGCTTCCAAGAACATTCCATAGGGATGAGTTTATTCTTGGAGCTTTGAAGATTTACAATTAATGCTGCACGAAATACGTGAGATTATGTAGTTGTTATGTTAGCAAGTACAACAACTATGAGCACAACAAGCGGGAAGGATTTCTCGATTTCCCTAAGACTCCAAACATTCTCCTTGGGATGAGTGCAAGGAGGCTTGTACTCTTCTGGATGTCGCGTGAGCAGATAATGTTTGGATCGAGAATAATATGGTGAGGTTTGCATATTGTCGATTTAAATCTTAAAGGTATGTGTGGAACAATATGGGCTATTTTCTTCATGAAAGTTGAAGAGAGAGGATCAAGAGACCAATCTTGGTGAAGGCACATTGTCCATGATTGGAATTGGGAGGATGTGAGCAAAATGCCCAAGGGTTAAAATAAACTTTGGTTTTTTTATATAAACCAAAGAGATGAAAGCGATCCTCGTTGAGGCAGTTCAACTTGTGGAAGAATTCATTATGAACCTTGGACATATCTTCGTTGATTTCAAGAATACATTCTAGTCCTATGGCTAGGAAGGAGGTATTGATACCTTCTTGAATTGTAGAAGGTATCTACAATACATCGCCATTAGAGTAATGATTTTTTGAGATTATTGAACCACGGACATGATTTCGAGTGTGTTAGAGTTCAAGGAGATGTTGAAGTGTAGAGCGGTAGTAGGTAAAAAATCAAACTCATATTCATGTGTCATAGTTGAACCAATAGAAATGATGAGTTAATAGAAAGTGATGTTTATGGTTGACCAATGATTATCTGATGTTTTTACTAGATTTTTATTAACAATGGTTTTTATCAACATTGACACTTAACTTATGGTTTTGGACATTCTAGTGGAATATAACTTTTAGAAATAAAGTGGTCCTTATTATGCATAAAAAACAGTTTCCGATGGGGCCAGTTCCCATGGTTCCCTTTCAGCGAGGGATTGATTTAGATGTATTTTCCGGATCAGAGTGGATCAATAACAAGCAATTTGATAAAAACATAGGTTATACAATTTTATACCCACGATATATGTTTTATCCTACATTTTTCTTTTTAGCATGCATACATGACTTCTAATATATCACGAAGGAATATATTATATATAAATCAAAAGAGATGACAAACACATTAAGATAATAAGAACCTGAATAACTAGACTGTAGTAATATTTCATTTCAATACTAGAATATCAAAGGGTTGGAGTATATAACCCCATATTTGATTAACAACACAAAGTATATGTCTCATTATGTGAACTTCATCATAGGGAACACAAGTGGAATGAGTGTTAAAGAAGCGATGAAGCGAGGAAGCTGATATAAACCATGTTGAAGGTATCCTTGGTTTGGGATGAGATGAAAATGGAGAGGAAGATGAAGTTTTGAATAGAGAAACTTTTGAAATTAGAAGATTTGAAAAAGTGGGGTTTTGATAGAGTACCGACGGTGGGAGTATTAAGGGAAAAGAGGAATTTTAGATTTGTGTTTTGTTTTATTATTAGAAAGATATGATTTTTAGAGATTGATTAAATGGCTCTGGGGTATTTTATAAACCGACTTTAGATATGAAGAGTGACTACGTATGTGAGAAGAAACTTCCTAATAGCTACATGTAATACATATATGCACAAAATAATCAAATAAATACCTAGGTAATCATACTTTATTTGTTAAAATAATGTCATTTTAAGATAAAGGAAAGTCATACCTCAAATGCCTTAGGAATGTCTTTTTACAAATGTACTTGTAAAATGTCACAAACAATTCCGGCTCCTTTGTATTTCTGAATACCTTCTTAAGGAAGGTATTCTTGTTATAAGCAATTCTATAGCTTGTGGGGTGTGAGCTTTGACTAATCAACATGACAAGATGATTAGTGCAATAAATGAATAAGTAAAAAAATATTTGTCATCTAGTCGACATCTGAACAAAATTTTTAAAAGACATGGTGTTTTGTTTTCTAAAACCTTCTTTGTAGTTTTCAATTAACCATGGATTGTATCAAGTTTTTAAAGTACAATATACTTCAGAAACTTGGTAGCGACTCTGATGCCAATTGTGGAAACTAGAAGGGGGGGTTGAATAGTTTTTCGATTAAAACTTCCTTTTAAACTATTTATATCGAACATGTCAATCTATTTGTATGTGTTTGGATGTTGATAAACAAAACATATATAGTATGTAATGAAAAGATAAAATTAAAGAAGCGCACAACCATCTCGAGAGTATTTATAGTGGTTACATTTCTAAGGACACCTTGTATGCCCTGCTCATCCCACGGGTAAAAGCACTGAGGGGTTAAGTAACCTTCACCAATCTCCTTATGCGGGCCTTCACAGCGTGCCACCTTTTTCCGATTGTAGGCTAACCCGGGTTCTTTCACTCAAGTTAGACCACCTCTGAGCGTCGCCACCCTTTATAAGGTGCAGGGCTAAGTACCTGGTTCTTTCACACCAAGGTGAATACGCGGCCCTACAAACTGCACCTTTATAAGGTACTAGCCTAAGTACCTAGTTCTTCCACGAAGGTGGATCACACCTACACAATAGCCTACCCTTTATTCAGGTACTAGCACTGGTTCCGGCCAATGGAACTACTACCAACACTACACCAGCGACTAATAATCTGAAGGAGATCCTACTCCTTTTACAACATCATCAAGGATATCAATCATGGATCTAGTAATAATCTATCTTGTACATCAGAATAAATATGGAATGCATCTACAAAACCTTTCACTAATGCCTTTGACTAGATCTTCAAGACACCTTTCACTAATGTCTTGTGACTTGACTTCTAAGCACCCTTCACTAATGCTTCTAGTCTTGACCTGGCACCTACCACAGTGCTTATATTGGTGATAGATACCCTTCACTAATATCTTCGTCTTGACACTTGAGATACCTTTGACAAATGTCTTCAACAATTCTTAGAAAAGAAAAACAATATCAGCAAGAAGACTTTAGTAGTCTTGATGATGAAAATAACCCAACTCATGGACTTGAGCTTGCTCTGACTTCAATTGGTGATCTTGCCTTTAAGAGGAACCTAGAAGATCAGCAAAAAACAAACTACAAACGCGATCTCTTGCAGATCTTAGGTTAGAATTTTTTTAACTCTAGGGAAGTATGTTGAAAGGGGTGAAAGCAATAGAAGAAATGGCTCACTATTTATAGAGGAAATTCTCTTGTTCCACGGATCCGGGATCCACTTCAGGAATCCTCTGGCGCATCAAAAAACTAGGATCAAATGGGGCCATCCCCACTACCCATGGGTATTTTGGTTATGGGTCATGGGTCATGGAGTTGATCCGGTCTTTAGCTAGATACAATGTATCTCTTGAGTGAAATGCACCTAGTCATGGGTAAGGTCAAAACCATGGGTTATGGATATTATCCATATATGATATAAGCATGATGTCATACAATGGGTTATGTTCAAGCTCCATGGGTCATGGGCTTTGGTTGTGACTACATTCAATGTATTTGCCCAATGGGTTGCTGATATAAAGTTTCTACCCATTTATATTACTCAATATACTACATACTAGTTATGTGTATCTTTTACCCAAATATGTAAACACTAGTTATTTGTACATATGTAATATTAAATCATAAAATCACTTATACTTGTTTTAGTGTTTTTATGTGAAAATGTGAATATGTTAGAAACTATTAGTTCAAACCATTCACGTATTTTGTTGTTTAGATTAAAATGATTTTACTTTTGTTATCGACAAAACATTAGTCGTGAAATATAAATAGCGTTTTTTTCTGGCTTATTTGTATTAACAATACTCCATTCAATGAATATTGACTTTCCACATTGAACTTCGGCTCCTAAGTTTCCTCGGGAGGGGATTTGGGTGTCTTCAAATTCGATTGACTAAGTTGGACAAGCCCATCCCTTTAGACTTTATTGGGAATCTCTATCGAACCACCTTCATCCAGTGATCAACTAAACTTTGTTGAGATCTAACAAACTCTATAGATACCACCCCATTCAAGATAAGCTCATGTATGATCATGCTATATGCGACACCTAGGTATCTATAATTCATCCGTGTATCATTCCTTACTAAGCCTTTGCCAATGTAGTTGCACTATCACAACGGATAAAAATAGGTTCTATAGGTTTAGGTCACAATGGAATCTTAAGAAGCAAGTTTTTCAACCATTCAGTTTCTTTACCAGCAGTTGCTAAGGCCACAAATTCAGATTCCATTATTGAATTGGTGATGCATCTTGGATGCCCAAGAAATTGTACCTCCACCAAGTAGGAATACCCAGCCACTGGTAGACTAATTGTCTTCAGTGTTACTTATCCAACTTGCATCAGTGTATCCTTCAAACACTGAAGTATAACCAATATATTAGAGACTATAATCCATAGTTCTCTTTAGTCAGTACTCTCTGAACTGCTTGCCAGTGATGAGCACTAGGGTTACTAGTATACCTATTATGTTTACCCACTACAACAGCAATATCATGTCTTGTACAAGTCATGGCATACATCAGACATCTAATTACCCTAGAATACACAAGTTGAGATACAACCTTGCCATTATTAGGCATCAGCTTCTCACAAGTATCCATAGGTGTACTCGCTAGAAAGTACTTGAATTTCCTGAACACCTTTTGAATATAATGAGACTGAGAGATATAAATTATTTTACTTTCTTGTTTAATCTTTATACCAAGGATAACATCAGCCTCCTCCATGTCCTTCATGGAGAACCTTGATGACAAAAATTCCTTGGTTAAGTTAACCTAATTTTGGACAGTGCCAAAGATCAGCATGTCATCAACATATAGACAAATGATGACTCATTTACCAAATTCATCAAATTTGCTATACACACATTTTTCAGCTTGGTTAAGAACATAACCACTAGACAAAACCACTTCATCAAATTTTTGATGCCATTGCTTAGGTGCTTGCTTTAGTCCATACAAAGACTTAATCAGTTTACACACTTTGTTTTCATTGCCAGGCATGATGAAGCCCTGAGGTTGGTTCATATAAACCTCCTCATCTAATTCACCATTCAAGAAATCTGTTTTCACATCCATTTGATGAATAATCAAATTGTGAATTAAAAGCAATCAGCAGTCTTATGGTACTGATATGAGTGACAGGGACATAAGTATCAAAATAGTCTATCACTGACTTTTGTTTATAGCCTTGAATGACTAGTATAGCCTTGAACTTTTCAATAGTTCCATCTACCTTCATTTTCCTTTCGAAAATCCATTTTCAACCCAGAGGTTTGCAACCAGGTGGTAGATCAACCAACATCCAAGTGTTGTTGCCCATGATGGAATCCATCTCATCATTGATTGCTTCTTTCTAGAAAGCAGCATCCTGGGACTTCATTGCTTCTTCAAATGTCTTGGGATAATCCTAAAAAATGAAGCAATAAGATTATTGGTCAGAGACCTCGTCCCTTGTTCCTTCAATTAATTATAATTGAAACTCAGGTCCAAATGACTTTGGTGTCCTGACTTTTTTGCTCTTTCTAATCTCAGATTTCAGGTTGTTGAATCACAACCTTATCAGGGACCTCTGATGGCACTTCATCAAGGACTTCTGATACACCAATGTAATGAGTTCCATTAGGAATCCTCTGACTTGGTCTAGGGATTGATGAGAATCCATTCTCATCAAAGATTGCATCCCTTGATTCAATTATACAGTTAATTGAAACACTTTCATTAGGTTCTATAACATAGAATCTAAAAGCCTTGGAATGCTCAGCATATCCACCAAAGATGCATTCAATGCCTCTTTCACCCAAAGTTTTTACTTTTGGATCAGGGATTCTTACAACAGCCCTATAACTCCAAACCCTGAGAAAGTTCGGGTTGGGTTTCCTTTTAGTCCAGAATTCATAACGGGTAATCCTGCTCCTTTTATTTGGAACCCTATTTAATAAATAACAAGCTGTTAACATAGCTTCACCCTAGAACCCTTGACTCAGTCCTGAATAGGACAACATGGAATTAACCATCTCCTTTAGTACCCTGTTTTTCCTTTTAGAAATACCATTTTTTTAGGAGTATAGTGAGCAATCGTTTCATGGATAATACCAACATTCTGGAAATACAGAGTATTCATGTACTAACCTCCCCTATGAGTCCTTAATCTTTTGATCAGGGACCCAAGTTGCAATTCAAATTTAGTTTTAAACACTTTGAATTTATCTAATGCTTTGTCCTTAGTATGTAACAAATAGACATAACCTAACCTATAAGCATCATCAATAAATGTTACAAAGTACTTCTTATTCCCCAAAGAGGGAGTGACATGCATTGTGTATCAGCTCCAAGAGCTTAGTTTCATGATTAACACCCTGAAAAGGTTTCTTAGTTATTTTGGTCAGCATGCAAGTTTTTTATTTTTCAGTGTCCATGTCAAATACTGGGATTAACCCATCCTTAGACATATCTTGCATCCTTTTATAGTGTACATGGCCAAGTCTAGCATGCCAGAGGGTAGAGTCACAGTCAAAGGTGGTCATAGCAAACTTATCACAATCATTAACAATATTCAACCTGAACATTTGATTACACAAGTATCTAAAACCAATAAATACACCACTTTTAGACAAAACAAATTTATCAGATTTAATAACTTGTTTTAAACCATGATTATTCAAAACACTACTTGAAACCAATTTTTTCCTTGTAACAGGAACATGAATAACATTAAACAAAGTTACAATGTTTCTCAAACTAAACCTAATATCTACACAACCACGTTCATGCACCGGTGTTGACTCATTTCATGTGAAGAATAGAACCAGCATTCAGTGACTCATAAGTCTTGAACCAACTTCTATCTTTGCACATATGAACAGTTGCTCCAGAGTTAACCCACCACACAACATCATCATCCTGCACGTTAATTAGATTCAGATACATATGTACCATAATAAACCTGCAGAGATTTATTAAACATGTTTTGACCTTTTAGAGGAACTGAACAATGCCCTGATCCACTAGTGCCTGATCCGTTGGTTTTACCATGAATCTTAACACCTTTGCAATCCCTTTTAATGTGACCTGATTTTCCACATTTCCAATAAGTAGGTGTTTCCTTCTTGTTAGGGTTTGCCCTTGTGTTATCCTAATGTTTATGTTTACCCTTGTTGTCATTGTACATGGTGGAGTTGTTATGTTCCACCATATTGACTACATATGCACCAACAACATTGTTACTCTTTGGCTTGTCATTATCCTGCACCCTGAGTAATTTCTCAATGCGCAAATGACTGCCCAACTCAACAAGAGTTAACTCTTCCTTCTTATGTTTCAAGGTATGCTTGAAATCTTTCCAAGAAGGATGGAGTTTTTCAATGATACAAGAGACTGAAATAGCCTAATCCATGTTCATTTTTTATTGTGTAAACCTTCCAAGTATACAAAAAAGTTCATTGTTTTATTCCATAACTGGTCTTGAATAAGTCATTTTGTAATTTGTGAAATTACTTACAAGGAACTTCTTACTTGATGCATCCTCAGCCATATATTTGGCATCCAAGGAATCCCATAGTTCTTTGGAAGATTCAACATTCTGATAAATATCAAAGAGAGAATCAGACATACCATTGAGGATTAAAGCTCTCTAAATGTAGTCATCATTTCCCATTTGCTCCTCTTCCCGACGTTCCACATTAGCATCATCCCCATCACGGAATTGGTGTGCTCGTAACATACACCACACTCATACTTGACAACAGGAAATGCATCTTCTTTTGCCATCTTCTGAAATGCACCCCTTCAAACTTATCGCTTTTTAGAAGTTAGCGACCATATGCTTCATAGCAGCAGCCCTTGATTACCAAAAAATAGTTTACTTTGATTATTAGGGGTCATAAGCCGAACAGGTGAAGATAATCAATAGCCTAACTAATTACCAATGAATGGTTACCGGATATCACTTGAATCGTAAGCACTTTCCAAAGTAAACTATTCGACCCTAATGCATGGGTATTATGAATATCTACTTGGGATAAGACCAAATGTATGTTAATGATTTAGGCACAAATCAATAACCCTTTTGCATCCAAGTTTTTATGTTTTCTGTGTATATTCATGCATATGTGATTTCCTCTTTTATAAGAAAATACTCATAGCTAGTCAAATGGAATTATGAGGATTAATCGGCCCATTAATCGCCTCATAATTATCCCTATTATAGCTAATAGTGGTTAAACTACCAATTAAAAGTGGTCATTAAGCTTATAAGCGCTACTTGAATATGTCAAAGCACATTTACAAGTTAATTCCAGTAGCAAGACTAGCGAGTAACTCGCCTAATAGTACTAACATTAATACTAGCAATATTAACTATGCCTAACAGTACTAACATTAATACTAGCAAGATAATTCAAATGAACTAACAAGACTACTAGCAGTATTAACTCGCTTCTAACAAGTACTAACATTCTAAACCTTACGACTATAGAGTGGTGTTCAGGACCTTATGGGTCTACACTCGCATCTACCTCATTCTGTGTGAACTAATCTCACAAATGCACTAAATTTTCCAACAAAGACAACATGAAGTATATTATCCACGTACCTGCATATTACTAATGAGCAAACACAATATAGCCAAGCCTTCAAAACAAACATCACAACCAAAGAAACATTTATTCCTTTAATTTAAGTATTACCAAAAAAATGAAGCTATTTGCTTATGTTTGTGGTTTTAGTTTCCGCGTTGTTGGTGGTACTCATGAGCCAAGTCCCCGTAATGGATGCCACAAATTGCAAATACTTGGAGCTTGTGGCATGTGTCGGTGCTATCACGTCCCCTCAACCACCATCGATAGACTGTTGCTAAGGGGTGAAGCAACAAAAGCCTTACTTTTTCAGGTACCTACGCAACCCACAACTTCACCCATACGTCAATCATTAGGAGGCATGGCGAGTTTCTATACAATGTGGCGTTACCCTTCCTAAATGCTAGAAAATGATTTTCATCTTTGAAGTTATTGTTGTTAAAAATTATAAGCTCTACTTCGTTGTAACTTGATCCCCAAATTGTTATCCGATCAAGCTATACATAAGAGTCTTGGGTATGGTTCATAATTAAATTTATGTTTTATGTTACTTTTTTCTATAAAGTTGATAAAACAAAATATATTTTTCATAGTATGATAATCAATTTTGATATATCTATGTGTATATTTTAAATTACATGTAAAAATGCATGCAAAGTAAATTAATAGACATTGAGACATCGAGTAGATAATGAGGTGAGATAAATGGGAGCACGGTGGAGATTGGATTGAACGGAAATGACAGAAAAGGACAATGACACATACAAAAATACAAAGTTATATCCCTTGTTGCATATGCTCTAACTACAGCGGTACACCATTTAACTAACTACTCAGTATTATTTAAGAAAATAATCATCAAGCTAGCTTCGCAACTAGTATTAAACTGCAAACTGATGAACTTTATCCAAAAAAAACTAACACAAAGCCACAAAGACCTAAACTATATATACATGAAAGGAAAATGTAAGTATACGATTAAGTAACCACTTTAGCTATTGTCTTTGAGAAAAAGAGCAACCACTTTCGTTAACTTACATGTATTCGGTCGTGATATTACCATATATCTATAACGAGACATGGTGGTATAGGTATGCGCAATAATAAATTGCCGATTAAAAAAAATGATTCAAAGTTCAAAAGTGTATCTCCAAATCCAAACTGTGATGAATATAATATAATTTCGTTATTTCATTTTATGAACAAAAACTTTCATTTAATCCAAACTATTATCCTCTATCCCTGATGATTATTTGTAGAAGCATTGCCGGGTAGTCGTTTATATGTTTCGTAGTTTTGTTTAGGTGTCCATTGTGTCAAGCAAAGGAATTACGTTGTGGTGCATATAACAAAGAATTATTATGTGTAAATTTATTTTGTCCAAAATAAAATGAAAAAGCGAGATACTTTTTATTGTGTAGGGTTAAGCTAATTAAATCATATTACGTAACATAGTAAATTAACATGATACTAAAGAAAACTATATATATTAATGATTAATGATTCCCACCATATCAAGTGATTGCTCAAATTTATTGCCAAACCAACAAAAGTCTAATTTAACATGTGAACTTTTAAGCTTCCCTAATGATTCAAGACTATTGAGCAAGCATTACTTTTATCTTATATAAAAGTTACGATATTCTAGGCTTCCTCAACCCGTATGATGCATGGTCTAGTGGTTGAGGGGTGATGTTTTTATCCATAATGTTGTATATGATGGTATTTATATACCTATTAGATAAGTTGTATTGTATTTATTATTTAGATGGCTAATAATGTTATTATTACTTTAGTTTATATTATTTTTGTGGAATCTATATTTAGATGCCTAATAATGTTATAATTACTTTTGTATTTATATTACTTTATTTGCATTAAAAGTTTTTATTAACATAGTTTTTTCATATGTAGTATTTTAATTTGAGTAAGTTACATAAGTGTTTTGTTTCTTATTTATTTGTGACTTTTGTTATTTGGAATTATATAACTATTTGTACTCTTCAATGGCAAATTTTGAGTTGTTAGAGAATTTGATGAATTTTTCAGGATCATCTAAATTGCATGATTGTATGCGTTTGTGGTTTGTGCAATAGGCATGTGAAGATGATGCATTATCAAAGTGGATTTTTGATTGTTGTCATCATTTGAGGCGTGTAATGGCCAAAAACAACACTATGATTGTGAACATGGAAGCGTTAGGTCATCGTGGCGTAGCTTTAGATTCGATTGATGCTTTGAGAAAGACTCAAGAGAGGCATCGTGTATTGCTTGAAAAGTTAGTTAATTCGTTTAAGAAAGCTAAAGACGGTGTTCGTGAGGAAGAGTCAAATGCTAAAAAAATGAATGAGTTTAATTAGTAACTTTGATTTACATATCTTTGATGGTATTTAAATTTTTAGTGTTTTTGCTTGTTTTTATGATTATGAAATTTTTAATTAACGAAGCTTTTTAAATTATAAGCATGTCTTTTAAGCTTAGGATGTTAATTGTAATGCATTGTGTATGTAGGGTTTGTTTTATATCAAATGTATAATTGAGGGTGTTATATTGCAATGTTGGACATCTTCCTAAATACTGCATTCCCCAATTTATGCATGGAAACTTCAAAGTCTCCAGTAACACCCAAATTAAATGTTCCAATGCCTCTTCAGTGTCTTTGTGTTGTTTTTTTTGCAAATTCTTATTTACGAACCTTAATTATTGTTTTTGTGTTGTTTTCTTTGCATTATTATGACCACACAATTTTGTGTATATATAATCCAAGAGCAATTACATCTGACCCTAATTTTAACACACAACTCTATCCACCTTAACCCTAAAATCAGAATGTCAGCTACACCAAACCTCGATGAATTGAAATCTCATCAAACCGAAAGCTTGTTGATGCTTTCGGCTACCGATAACTCATGATAAAGCGAGGAGGAAGGTTTCATTGCTCGTATCGGGAGGAGAGCATTCGCTAGGCGTGATTAACAAAAGGAGCAAACAATCAATGAGGTATCTAGCACTTTTTCTCGTTTCAATGTCGTGGCAAAGAATCGGTCATGATGCTATCCTTGAAACACAACCGAAGGATCGCATGAAACTTGATCTGTTGGCTCAACGCTGTGCCGTGGTCGTCAAAGCTTGTTGGAGAAGGAGGAGCTTATGGAGAAGCCGGATGAAGCCGAAAGTTCGATGATGAAGATTAGGACATGTTGGAGATTTTCTTTTGTCTTTTGATGTATGTAGTTGGGTTAATGTATGGTTTATGTGAATGATGATTATGTAGCTGGTTTTATAACTTTTTCAATGGAAGAAACCGATCACTGATCGCTTATGTTTATGTTTTAATCATAGATTATGTTTAAGTATTTACAATATTATTATTATTATTATTATTTTTTATATTAAAAAGGGTAAAGTATCACCCGTTTGACTTTTTCTCTCACACCTCTCTCTCACACTCGGTAAAAAGATCAGTGAACGCCTAAATAACATATTTAGGTTTTTAATCAAGGCAAAATTGATGAAGATAAGTAGTAATCAATATAATTTTATTGAGGGTTATGATAAAGGATCCGATTATTCACGAGAGTGATTCCAATATTTCAGGTATTCGATTTCATTATGATCAAATTAAAGAGTGCATATTTAAATGTTTTAATTTATTAAGTGTTACTTGCTTTATGATGTTTATTGATTTAGAAAGGATATGGGATTATTTTTGTTTCGATTAAATTAAACAAATAATCATATGTTTTACTTATCGGTCTAAATTTGTAAGAGTTTGAAGTTTTTTATAGATAGTGTTTAGGATGATGACGGTGTCTTGAAACAAAAACAAGATTTTTTTAATGCTTATATATAAATTTTGGTTGTTTTAAGGTTTTTAGTTAAGTTTTGGTTATTAGAATATTTGTTGACTTGATTTTAAGCTCCTTATGTGACAATTTTAATTGTAATATACAAGAAAAAACTGAAACTTAAACCGTATATGTTTCATGATATCGAGATGGAGAAAGTTATCAGAGGGAAAACCGATAAGCCCTTTTACTTTCGTTCCATTGTTTATCAGTCCTGTCACAATATTGGGTGTTGGAGTTTTGTATTGGTAGCCAATCTGAAGGCATCCGAGGAAATGAGGATGATGGCGAGGTGTTTTAGTTTGGTTAGTGGTGGCGCGTGAATGATGGTGGCCGTGGTGGTGCGCGTTGGGGTGGATGAGAAGAATAATACTAAAAAGCGGTGGAGATTATGGTGGTGATGAGGAGGGTTGTGGTGATCATGGTGGTGGTTGGTGTCATCGTTATGCATGTTAGATGGGTTATTGGTGATTAAGGCTGCTTGTGTTGAGACCGCGTTCGGATCGGAGGCTATTCATTTTGGCACTTTCTTTAATCAATATCTCTTAATTAAGAGTGTTGTGACTCGCTCGCATTTATCTTTATAGCAATCGTAGTTTACGTTCTTTCCTTTAAGATTAACTTTTCTTTGGTCGAAAGGGTGCAAACGGTGTGACTAACTTCTTGATCTGCCTCCTTGAGAGGTGTGAATACTGCTCGTCACACCCAATTCTCTTGGCCGAGTCTTGTTAATCTTGGGTGTGTGTTCTGTTTAATCCCTTAATTTTTGTTGTTTAGCTATTGTCTTAGTTTATGGCGATGAGTAGGTCGAGGGATTGAAAAGTTGGTGTTGGATTATTGGTGGTTATTTGTGTTTGAAGGTGGTTGGCTTTCTGTCTATAGTTTGGTGTCTTTGACTTCCGAAGTCCTGAAAGTGTATCATAGTAAATTTTTTTTTGTTTTAAGGTGTATAGTTAAGTCGTGCCTACTACAGTTTGTGGTTATTTGATTATAGAGTAACCGTGGTGCACTATGAATACATGTTAAGAGTTGGAACAATATCATGCACATTATGAGTGTTCGTGCCAAATAACCAAGTAATAATAAATAATTGTTGCTTGAACATCACATATATGTCCTACTTTAGGTTGCTGAATGTTTCTTTGAAAACAATGTTACGCGTGCAATTCTTAAGCTCGGGTCCTTGTCTTCAACCATTAGTATCTTAAGGCCGTCAGATCGGTAACTCTAGATAGCGCCACATAAAAGTGACCATGGTCAATACGGAGAAGGCATATAGAGGCCAACGTAATTAAGTGATTGACCCTGACTTTTGTTAATTGTCATTGCATAACATGGTCTTACAGGAATTGTCGCCGCTTTTAGAATAAATGGCCACTTGGATTGCGTTGATGTCGTAAGATAATCCTGTATAATAACGTTATCCCCTATATTTGAACCTGTAAGCACCTTAGCGTGAATAAAAACTCGCCTAGATCGTGATGAGCAACCTTGTTCCATTACACAACCCTTTGCTTGGATTGATGTTCCACAATAACATAATTGGTAATTCCTTTTTTAAGTGAAAAGCATGTGGGGCATCCCGGGAAATTTAAGGAATTAAGAAATTCAATCGGATAGTGTTCGTGCTGTTCTAGGCTATCTGTAGATGCCTTGCAAATCTCATCTGTTGTATGTAACAGATTCCCCGATAACTTGTTTAAACATGTACTCATTGATGTCATCGCCATCATTCCGAGGAGTTAGTATTGCCCTTGTTTGAGGTACACATCGCCGGTTTGCCTCGTTGTAAAATCAGGGTATGTATCGTGACAACTGCTTTATTGGACAATCCCACGATTTAATTAGGAATATTTCAGAATGTCAATCCAACTTGGGTCGCCCTCCCTTCTTTGCATTTTGCCAGACGTTTCCATCCCCACGACCAAAACCCATCTATTGAAATCTTGTTTTCGAGTATCAAGCTCCCCATTTTCAAGATACTCGTTGACACGCATGCTACGTGTAAGTCTAAATACTTTGCAATTCTTCCATAGTTCAGATTGATTTATGCACGATTGAACAATGTCTCTGCTCCTTTTGGTATAACCGGCAAAGACTTGTCGAAAGTCACCTCCAAGCAAGACCGCCACTCCTCCAAATATTTGATTCCTCTGTCGTGATCATGATATCCCGAAATATCCTTGAGCGTCTTATCCAATGCTTCAAAAGCATATTTTTGAGTCATCGGAGCTTCATCCCATATAATAAGTTTAACTTCATGTATGAGTTCAGCCATATGTGTATTTTGTTTTATGCCGCATGTACGTCGTTCTCTAATAATTCAAGCGGTATAACAAAACGGCTATGCGGTTCTCCCACCGGTAGTAACAATGAAGCTATTCCTACCCAAATTGAAAGTGTTAATCAGTAACAAATTTTTATCCATTTTAAAATAGTTGACTGTTTAAAATTTAGTATAAATTTATACCTAAAGATGCAACAACAGCACTATCATGCGTCTCGATCTTAATCTCGAGATGATACTCTTGTATAAAAAGTCTTTCCAGCCCGGACCGTAGATCTAAGTAAAAGTTCCCTTTTTTTACCATGGACAGATTCAATCACCTCTTCATAGATTAAACGTTGTTCGGGATTTAACAATGAATGAAGTTGCTGATGTTCAATCTTACTCTGTTTCATATCATAATTCAACACTTCTCGTATGAGACGATTGTCCATGTTGGTTAGTAACCTTGGGTCAGGCACTGGTAGGTCTTGGAAATCAGATAAAGATCTCCCATTTCTATTTAACAACTCTTGGATCTCTATCAAACAATAGTTTTTTAGTTGCTCGTCCGTCAACTCCAAGTCAGGATAATTAAACATTTTCCTTTTCTTGTGTAGAAGATCTTCTGATAGAAACTTCCAATTTTCTTCCCAAAATTTTAAAGGTCTGCTAACATCGCAAAATATTAAAATTGTTACAAATATGTCACGTAACTGTGGTCCAAACATCCATACACTTGCTTTCGATATAGCATATGTCCATTCCGTGTCATCATTTAAAAGGCCATATTCAAAACATGCTTCCTTGAAAGTGGAACATAGTTTGTCGTGAACGGTCATGAGTTTTTCCCAAGAATCAGGACCTCTTGCAATGTTCAACAACATTCTAAGATAATACCGGTCTCCGTGACGGGTGCGAGTAAACAATCCGCCCGATGCATTTTTGCAATTTGCGTTTCCACGCTTGTCTTTTCATGCCACACGTAATGTGTAGGTATCTCAAAGATAATGATATCGATTCGTGATCAGACACGTTTGTTTAATTCAAACCAATCGCTGAACATGGTCATTTCGATACCTTCTCTTTGAATTAGGCGGTAATCTCTCCGAGTCACGTAGTGTGATTGCGTGTCTGATTCGCAAGTGGTAATTCACTTCATAAATGCACGGATATGAGTAATGTATGTCGTATGAAAACAAACGCCACACCGCCACATGGAGCTAAAACGACAATTCAAATAGTTCTTTATTTCGTCCACCTCCAAAACTTGTACATTTGCTAAATCACCATCATTTTTAACATTCTCTTGTATAAAAATTGTGGCTCTATCGGGACCTTTATTTAAGTACTTGAATAAGTACTTAATTGCTTTTGATCTGTTGCACCATTCCACGTTAATGTGGGCCTGGTATTTCATGAGGAGATAACGGTTGTGAGGCACCACATATCTGTTATCGTACTTGAATTTCCCTTTTATATGGTGAGAGTTATTATTCCTCCGGCAATAAATAGCATAACCATCATTATCAACAATTGTTTCAACCACAAAAGGTTTAGTAAAATGTTTTGAGCACTTACCCTCAATTGTACATGGGGCGTTTTTATCATCTTTACCGCAAGGTCCATGTAACATAAACTCAATTACTACTTTATACCCATCCGGATCATTGATTCGACATGGTATCTCAAATTTGAAATTATATCATTTATCCGGGATGGGGTTTGCATTTCAATTCTTCTTCTAGCCACAATAGGATATGAGCATGTGGCGTCCACGCTTTTGAAATTCTATGACATACACAACTGAAATATAATTGGAAACAAACATAAGATAATACACAATGTATATATAAAAGAGTAAACAGATTAAAATTATGGGTTAATTTTTGTTTACCTCCTCGTGACTTGCCAAAAATATGAACTTTTGTAAGGTCGTTTAACATTTCAAGAAGTTTAATCTTGAACACACGTGTTGCCACTTCTAGACGGTCATGGACTTTTTGGCCCGGGACGTGCTTTAGCATTTCTGCAATCTCGGGCCATTTTGGATTCGCAGTGAACGTGATGAACATGTCTGGATTCCCATACGTCCGGCATATAGCCATTGCATCCTGGTAGTTTTGCATCATATACCTTGGACCGCCTATAAAACTCTGATTGGTTCCGAACCGTCAAGTTTTATCACACAAGCTAACCACTTGTGAATGGTCAACCGTAATAAAAAGTCCAAACAGTCTGAAAACGAAATGCAATTAAGTCCAGGAGAGTATAGTGTTTCCCCGGGTCGTTAAGTCCCAACGAGGTGTGAACACTGTAATAAGACGAATCTGTGATCGAGTGATATTGAATGGGAAAAGGTTTTGAAGATTTGGAATATTTATACCTAAATAGAAAGTTTGTAAATTACAGGGGCTTAAATGCAAATTAAAGAAAATTAAAAAGCTAGATTATATTAAATAAACGCTATCACTATTTTTAAAATGATGTTTTTATTGATTTATAAAATAAAATAACTTAAATAAACTATTTTAATTAAAACGTAAACCTAAATTATCTAAAAACGTGACCTAAAATGAAAACATATATGTAGGAAAAATCACGAGCGCAAAGGCAAGAAAAACGTAAAAATTTGTGAAATAAAAGTCCTACAAGTGTAAAAACAATTTTATTACTTACTATATGACAAAAGAAAATTTTAGAAAAAAGATTTATATTTTTTTTGACTTTATATTTTTATTATGAATTAAATATCGTTTTAAACTAATTAAATGTTTAAAAATACTAAAACTATTTAGAAAAATCTGAAACTTTTTGATAAAATACTTAATAACAATACAAGGCTAGGAAAAATGCAAAACGGAAAAAGCAAGATCGATAAGCGGTAATAAGCCAACTGCCTAAATAAGCTAATAATGCAAAAATGGTTTAAGTAAATAGATAATGCAATCCATGACAAGAAAGACCCAACGCGGCTATCCGTGTACAACACTATCACTTTCGTAAAGGTGGGAGGTCTCGTGTTCGAGCCCGCCTCCCAACCTTTTTGTTTTTATTTTTCTTTTTGGACTTTTCTTTTACAAACTAATTAAGCATACTAAAATAAGCAAATTTTAAAACTAAAACTTTTTATGAAATCCACTAATAAGCTCAGTTTGAGCTTATTATTTCTTAACAGGGTAAGAAATTGAATGAGCACTAGATTTAGCCAAGTGGCTATTTAAGCTAATAAATAAGCAAATGAACTGAAAATAAGCTAAGTAAATGATGATAAGCTAAAGTGACAATTGAAAAAGCAAATTTACTTAGAAATAAGCACTTAATTTACTCCAAATAAGCACAAGCTTATCTGTTTGCACAAGGTACTTTATAGGTTACTAGGCAGTTTCAAGCTAATTTTTAAGCACTTAAATAAGCTAGGAAATAAAATGGAACACTGGAACTAACAAATACACCAACTAAGCTTTCCAAAAAGCTAAAGCTCTCACTGTGGAGTTCATTGAAGAGCTTTTAATGAGCTTTTGAAAATTTTTAAAACACTGAGTAATATTTGTACTAGTTAAAATGGACAAAACAATAAGCCACTAGCAGGCTTATTAAATAAGCTACAAAGTGAAAAACTAAACTTGGAACTTTGAGATAGCTAGGTGAGCTTCTCAAAAAGCTAAGGTACACAAGCTAATACTCGAATGAGTTTCCTAATGAGCTTGTGAAACAAGCTAGTAAATCTGGTATCAGGGCATGATTTTGAAAAGGACTTAAAACAAGATTAAAAATAAGCAGTTTAGAAGCTAAGTAGAGACAAACTAATATTTTTCTAATTAAGTTGAGCAGCTAAATATTGATATCCCAAAAGATTATAAGCTAAAACTTGGTATTAAATACACACTAAAATTCGTAAGTTTATTCAAAAACTGACATTTAGAAATTTTGACTTTTTAATCTACACTAAGAATTTGACTTTTATGAGATTTGAATGATCCTAGATGATCTAATTTGATGTATTAAGCTAATATGAGACTAATTTAGGGTAGATAAACAACTTTTAAAACTTAAATGATGATTATGCAATCTAAATTTCTAACAGTTAATAAGTAGAATGATTTTAACAATGATTTTGACTTTTTAGGAAACAAGGACTAAATTTTATGCTTGAAATGAGCTATTAAACACTAAAGTGATATGAAACAACAACAAGCAATGTCACAGATGACCTCTAACACCATTAAAACAAATGAATCCAAACACCCCTTCAACAAACTGTTTTGAAGATTTTCAAAGGATAACACAGATTAAGACCATGAAAATGATTCATAAGCTTATATTATCACTTAATAAGTTTAAATGAGCATTAAACAACAGTGGTGACAACATAGAACTTGAAAATAAATATTATGCTATTAAAATTGTAAAAATTAGATTTTAAAGCAACTACTAATTATAAATAACAAGTATATCGCTTTTATTGTAGAAATCCACTTAACTACTACTTAGAAACATAAAACACTTGAGATTAAAGCTTATAAGCTACTTACGAATGAAATGCAAAATGCTTAAAATAGCTTACAACTGCTTTTCCACAAAGTCTATGAACCGTGATTAAAAACACTCCTAATAGCTTTTCACAAAGCCTCTAAACCATTTTCATCCAATAACCAACATGCTTCAGTCTTTGATCTTCATTTCTTCTGATTTTTGATTTATGACTAATTTTTTGATTTTTAGTATTTTGAGTTTCAATGATAAACACCAATTAATGTTTTAAAAGCTTTTAACAGCTTTATAAGGAGCTTATGTGAGCTTTTGAGTCCAAAACAACAACTAATAACAACATTCAAAACATATTGAAAATTTGAAATTGAAATTTGCAAATACTCGAAATTGAAACCTAAAAGCTTGAAATTGATTATTGAAAAGGTTTATAATACACCAAATTACTTAAACAAATACTTGAAAGCTTGAAATTATACTAGAAATTTAAAATTACACTATTCGACACTACCTAAACTAAATTACACTAAGAATTTTCTCCATATCTGCATCTTTTCTTATTTATTGACTTCTTAGAGTTCCTTGTCGACCTCTGAGACTTTCCCACCTCACTTGAGCCATTGGATCTTCCTATTTCATCATATTCGGCCCATTTGGAGTTTTGGCCAAAAGTCATGAGCGGTTTTTGCATTTAATGATTTTTGGTGGATGTGAAGGTGGAGGGAGTTGTTAACCACCGGGGGATAAGGTGGAAAGGTGGTAAGTGGTGGTGGTGGTGAGACCACGGTTTTGGGATAACAAAAGGGAGAGATAGATGAACAAAGGTCTGGCGGTTTTCATTTTTTAAACTTTTGGGTTTGGGCTTATATTGGGCTTGGGTTAACTGGTTTTGGATTTGGGTTAATATAGGGTCCGATTTGGTATAGATTAAACACAAGGACCTTTTATGTAATATGGCCAAACTTGAGGATGAACCTGAACATTTCCAAAGCTCATACAAGGGTTAAACTTGCCAAGTTTCATTTACCAAAGGACCATAAATGCTAATTTCCAATTTTTATACGTCCAAGGGTAATTTATGTAATTTTTGAAACTTGAGGGACCAAACATGTAATTTCTCCAAAGTTCACCATAAGGACCAATTATGCCACATTTAAATAGTACAAGGATGTAGTTTAAATGATTTCCATTTTTAAACACCCAGGGACTGATTTTGACACTTTTGTAAAGTTGGGGGACTAAAACTGCCAATTATGCAAACTTGATACGTTTTTCATCTGATTTTGGTATTTTTGCATTTAAAACACATAAAACACTTGTTTGTGATATTTTCATCATTTTTATGCATTTATGAGTGTTTTCAGATGTTTTTGTAGTTTAAATGGTACAAAAATGATGAGTATTTAGACACTCATCAAACTCCTTGGCAGAACTATTCGTTTTCCCAGTCCTGCTGCACTTGTATCCCCCCTTGTTACAGCGTCACAAACATTATGATATAGATCAACGCGTAACGTATCTTGATTTTTCCTGGTCCATTTTAGCCTCTGTTCTTCAACAGCCGCATATGAATCCACCAAGTATTGTTGGAATAATCGGCCACCTCTAAGCAGTGTAGTACCTTGGTTATTTCGCTATTGTATGATATATGACCAGTATTCTTTCATTGTGACAAAAGCCCTTTTGGTCTTGCGTACATCCATGTTGTTGTAATATGGTATCTTTTCATGAAATCCTTCCTCCCCATATGGGAATAACAATGGATATTGAAGTGACATGTATTCTAATGCAACTCGAAATACGTTTCAAACCTTCATCCCTATTACTTACAATAATATCTCTTGTAGGAATACCATCACCAAAGTCATTAGTAATTAGAGTCGCTATTTCGCCACGGTTGGTGCTGTATTGCCGAGATGTACTATGTCCACTTATCAGCCGTAGTTCAAAGGTGGCTGAATTGTGGTTCTCGCACCAATCCCGAGCCATTCGAAATGCCTTGGTGATTGAATTTGATTGATCAAACATTTTAATCAATCTCGCTACTATACTTGGATCCAATACATATCCCCGATCTTTGTCTATAAAAGCTGTCATTCGGTTTTTCACTTCATTTCCAGTGTCAAAAAAGTATAGCTGTGCATATTTAGGTTGAATTCCCTGTTTTGGAAGAAGAGAACCTATTCGATGATAGCTTTGGCCATTTAATATAAAGGTATATGGACCCCTACCCATGTTAATTGAATGGTCTATTCTTGCTCCAAAAGATGTGTAACAAAACATGCCATTATATACCCTGATCTGGTCTTTGAATCTTAAACTTGCAGGATTATTATAGTCCATAAACTCTTTAAGAGGTGAAGGCGTTTCATTAAATCTTGGAAAAGAAGTTTTCCTCTTGACAAAGAAATGGAAAAAGTTGGGTTGGTAGCGCTTTTGATTTATCGCTTCTCCTCGATACCACATAATCGCTTTGCAATTTTGACACTCAAATGATGGATGGCCAATATTATGGTAAACAACAGGAACACCTTGCCAAAAAAGGAAAATTTAATTGGGAATAACAACATTTTTATCCATCAAATAACATAAGGCATCAATTATAAAATATGAAACTACCTGCAGATGCATGTGCGGCTTTGTGTGCGATTTTTAGTCTGCACTCGGAGAGTGTCCCCTGATGAATAACATTAAGGTAATATTCATTATTACGAAACAATTGTCTGCCAAATATAATTTGTTATTTAAACACCACATTTTCTTTTTTATACATAAAGGGTTGTTTTAAGCGAAGCCATTTGATTCACGTCATATCTCGGTAAATCGCCTAATCGAAGCGATGTTTATCCTAACAAATTACGGTGAACACGAATCGTGTATCAATTGTTGCAACAATTTTGTACTATAATAACGAAGTGAATGTTTGAGTGGTGTATACCTGAAATGATTTGACAATTTCATTTAGCCGTAAACCACAATAGCTTTGTGTTATTCCACTTTGACTGATAATTGTTTTCGAATCAATAACTAAAGATTTGTGCAACATGTCTGACAAGGATGGAACTCGAGCATGATCATTTTTTCTCGACTAGTAAAAACAAATATGGATTTAATCATATACATAATTGGAAGGTATAGTAACTTGTTAAATTGAGATGTACCTGTATTCATTTAGTATTTGGATGATATGTATCAATTTTGAAACACATAACCTTGCAAGCTTTTGAAAGATATAGAAGCAAGATGTATATTAAATCATCTTTTGGGATTCTAGTGTTGAACTGATGCAATAAGTGTAGTGAACAATGAACAGGCTTGTATGGTAAGTATCTCCGTGTTTTTCTCATTCTTATTATTGATTTAATAATGAGACTGATTTTTTTCCAATAACAAAACACAAATTCATGATGGTTCATCTATATAACATATGGAGAAAGTAAAAAACTCTTAATTGTTATAATGTAAAGTAGGAATAAACGTGTTTTATAAATTGCCTTATAAGATAAGTGATGAGTGTCTAAATACTCATCATTTTTGTACCATTTAGACTGCAAAAACATCTGAAAACACTCAGAAATGCATCAAAATGATAAAAATATCACAAATAAGTGTTTTATGTGTTTTAAATGCAAAAATATGAAAATCTGTGAAAACGATAAAGTTTGCATAATTGGCGCTTTTAGTCCCCCAAGTTTCAAAAGTTGTCAAAACAGTCCCTGGTAAAACAAAATAAAGAAAAATGTTATTCAAGGTCCCTGAAATATTTTAAATTGTCAAAAATGGTCCTTGAATAAATCTTTTGTCAAAGGCGAAAAGGTCCCCTAACTTTGAAAATGTCAAGTTTGGTCCCTGGAAATTTGAAAATATCAAAACTGGCCCTTGTACTATTGGAACTTGTCAATATTGGTCCCTTGTAACAAGTTTGGAAAATTACAGGATTGGTCCTTCAAGAATTGGAAAATTACAAAACTAGTCCTTGTATAACTAAGCCTTGTCAAAACCCATTTAGACCCCTGCCACTTAACCAATTTGACCCCCGTCAAAACCTATTTGGACTCCTGGCCAAACCATGGTCAAAATCTATCCATTTCCCTCCCTTATCCTGTACACTTTCTTCTCCACTTGCTCTGCACCCAATCACCTTTTCCACCACCCTTATCCCTCACCTTATCTCCTTCCACATCAACCCTCCTCATCATTATACCTCCACCCCCCCTAGTTGCAGTAAAAAAGCCACAGAAGTCAAATGGTGCCTTTCCCGCCAAAATTGATAAAACAGGCAATGCACTCAAAACTCTCCCATTGGCCAGGAAAAGTGGTGGGATTTACTCAAGAAGACACGTGGAACATTATTGGAGTATAAAAGAAGGAAGAGAGGCATGAGAAGAGACACTTTTGGACTATCCATTAGTCACGTAGTGTAATTTTACAAGATTTCTTTAATTTAAATGTCATTTACAGTTTAAATGTTGTTATTTTACTTAAAATAGTGTAATGGAACTTAATTTTCAGTTTAATTGCAAGTTACTTTCAAGTTTCATATTTTGCTTAAATTTCCTTTAAATTTGCAAGTCATTTTAATTTCAAGTTATCTAGCATTTTAATGAATTCTATAGCTTGCATAAGCTCTTGACAAAGCTCACTAGGCTATTAGAACCATTAAACTAGCTAGAACTTTAAAAAAATACAAAAAAAAATATAGAAAATGGAAAATAATCAAAAATCTTGGGAAAATGAAGAAGATGATGAAGCAGGGTTGAATTTGGAGTTCTATGGGTATTAGGAGCTTATTGGTAAGCTGATAGGTGTAACCTTGTCCATTTGTTCTGGGTCTCACCCTATTCTCATTTGTAAGCCATTTTTACAATTTTTGCAAGTTACTGTTTTAATCCTTTTCATGTCTTGATTCTTATGTTTTCCTGTTTCTTAGTAGTTGTTTAGTGTTATGATAGTTTAATATAAGCATTTTGTTTATTTAGAATCACTTGTGCTATGAAATGAAAATAACTCAGTTGGATTGCAAATTTGACAAATCTGTGTTTCTTGCTTGAGTTCTTGAAGTTTTATACTCAAATGATCTTATTATGTGATAATTAAATGTTTGGAATCTGTTTTAGACTCAAATTCAGTAAATACTTTGAAGTTCATGTGAAAAGTGAAATTAAAAGGAGTGATTGGATTTGCTGATAAGCATAGATTCCATTGTCTATCTGTTGTTGTTTGTCATTGTTTTATGTTTACTTAGTAATATATAGCTCAAAGGTTAGCAATAAAACCAGTCTTTCTTTAGTTAAAAGTCAAAATCCTCTTTAAATTCACTTACTTTGTTAACTGTTAAGAGTTAGGAATACATTTTGCATCATATTAGCTTAAAACTTAATACAGTAGCTTAATATCACCTTATCATAGCTTATTACATCATATTAAGTCAGTAGATTAAGTTTCAAATTCATTTTAGTCAAACTTTAGAGTTTTTGTTAAAAGTCAAGTTTTTCCTTGTGTCGTTTTTGAATAAAATATATAATTTTGTTGTGTATTCAATATTAGGATTTAGCCTTTAAGCTTTTAGGATAGTTAAGTTTAGTTGCTTAAGAGAAATAGAAAAATACTAGTTCTCATTAACTTTTATAGAGTACTTATTTTCTAGCTTATTTTGAGTACTTGTTTGGAAATCATGCCCCTGACCACAGTTATGGTGTCAAGTTAATGAGCTTGCATAAGCTTCATTACTTGACCCTAGCTTGTGCATTTAGCTTCTTTGTATAGCCTGTGTGGCCTTTTTATTATTTGTATGCTTGTTTTTATATTTGTAGTTTATTTGCATAGCTTAATCTTTCCATCTATTTTGTCCCATTCACTCCTTCCCTAAGAAAACAGTGGAAGTGGAGTTGTGTTTCTATGCCTATGAAAAGTTCCCTACAGAGCTAGAGCTTGTGATTTTTAGCTTCTTGTGAAGTTATTCACCATACTCTAAGTCTCAAGATTGGTTGAGCTCTCATGAGCTTATTTGATAAGTCTTGTGAGCTTGTGTTTGCCCATTCCTACAGTTCAAACCATGAACTTGCACAATTTCCACAAGCTCACCCCAAGCTCCTTAGTGATCACTAGTCTTTGTGGCTTGGCTTTTTAGGAAGCCAAGCTACCCATTTTATGATCATGTGCTTAAAACTCACCTTGCGCTTATTAACCAGATCAAGTAGCTTTTAATGTCCCATTTTACTCAAGATTCATCGAGTCAAAACAGGGTCTGGGACCATCTTCATAAGTTTTCAAAAGCTCATCAGTGGGTCCCACTTGATGAGCTTTGGCTTTTGGAAAGCTAACCACCTGCTTGCTACCCAATTCTCATTTTGACTTTTGCTTATTCTCTTAGCTTAAATGACCATTACATTTAGTCAGGGGTGTTTGGATATGTAGTGCATGGAGTGTTTATTTGCTTATTTCAAGTTTATTTGCCAATTCCAGTGTACAAGCTTGTGTATAATAGTTTATTATACTTGTACAAATATAATTTTGCTTTTGGTTTACACTGTATAGTTTTTTCAAGCTTATTTTGAGCTTATGAGTCCACTGTGAGCCCATAAGCTCAACTGAATGATTCATAAACTCATGTTTTGCTTATTTCTTTGTTTGTAAAGCTTATAATTCATTACATGTACTTATTATCTGTATATATTTATGATCTAAAAACAGAAAAGCCCAAAAACAAGCTTTTGCAACTAGTGCTAGCTTCTATGTGGAAGCTTTTGGCTTATTTGGTCAACTGTCATGGAAATAAGCTCCCACAGAGCTTATTTCCAAGTTTTACAAAAGTTGTCTTTATTAAAGTTTCTTATATTTAGCTTATTATTAGTTTTGCAAAAAGAAAATTAAAAAATAAAATGTTTCACAAAAGGGTGGAGGCGGCTCGAACCAGACCTCCACCCCTTTAAGAGTGATTGTGGGGTACTTGAACCATAAGCGCTCTTGGGTCTTTCTTGTTATGGAATGCAAAATCAAATATATAAGGGCATTTATGCGTTATGGTTATAAGCTCTTTTGAGCTTATTTCCAGCTTATTTTCCACAGAACCCACACTTTCTTATTTTTTCTTAGATTAAGATTAGATTTTAGTATTTTCTGTAAAAAGTTGAGATTTTTCCAATTAGTTTTAGTATTTTTAAACATTTAATTAGTGTTTTATAGTAATTAATTCATAATAAAAATATAAAAGTCAAAAAAATATAAATCTTTTTTCTAAAATTTTCTTTTATCATATAGTATGTAATAAAATTAGTTTTATACTCATAGACCTTTTATTTCATAAATTTTACGTTGTCTTACCCAAAGGTCATTTTTGTAAATAACGCTCGTTTTCAGTTTAAGTAACGTTTCTAGGTAATTTTAGTACACGTTTTAGTTAAAATAGTTTATTTAAGTTATTTTATTTTATAAAATCAAATAAACGTTCATCGATCTGTAAAAATAGTGATAGCGTTTATTTAATAGATTTTAACTTTTATTTTCTTTAATTTGCATTTAAGTCGCTAAGACATGCAAATCCCTACTATAGTTATAATCGCTTTTTAGGTTTCGATTGCACGCTTATTGACGTAGCTGTGACAGAGCTATTACTATTCACATTCCTAGTGTTAGTCAATCAGATTCCTGTTTTTGTACTTTCTATATCATTTCAAGATTCACAAGTCATTGTATGTGGATTATCACGCTCACCGGACATAAACGATCCAGGATATTTTAATCCTTGGTAAACTCACTTTCTCTCCCGGCGTCGCCCTTTATCATCTCTGTTACGGTTGACCGTTCGCAAGCGCAGTTTGTCAATGTTGACGAGTGTGACGGAGAAATAAAAGATGGGTGGTTCGGGAGAAATCAAATTTTGGCGCCGTGTCGGGAGGGGCTAGCACAGATATGACTTGTATTTTGTGCTTTGTTGAAATACCTATCTTTGTATGTAAATTACATATACTTCATTTCATATAAACAATATAAAATACAAAAAGATTTTATGGTTGAAATCTATCTGTGCTTTGATTTGCATTTGACTGTCAATTTTCCTAATCTTGATATTCCTAGGTCTAAATTTTGGCTAAACACCATGTTTACACTAAAAAGGATTTACTGTGCTTAGTATAATTCCCTGAATGTGATAGATTAGGTTTAAATCAGTATCATGTATTAAAAATCTCATTTAGGTTTCCTTTTTAGCCATTTCTTTATATATATATAAAAGTTATAAAATTACAAAAACATTTTTCGTTTCATATATTATATCAAAACCCAAAAGATTCTCCCTACCTTTATCTTCATAATTCTGTGAGTGAACCCCACTCCAATTTCTCGTCAAATCATTTTCACCTTTCTTACCCATTTCTACCACCTAAGTGTGGGGGTAATACCCCACCTGTTGTACATATATATAAAAACTTTGAAAATTGTAAATACAGAAAAATAAAATAATTGTTGTGTTATCCCATTTAGTTTTGAATATTGAGGACAATATTCATTTCTAAGTGTGGGGGGGAAATTCTCGCGAATTTGATCATAAATGTACCCTTTTAGTCCCTTTTTCCCCAAAATGGCCAAATTTTAAAATTTTTGTAGTGGAAGTACTATGTACTAAACACAACAAATGGTAATCAGTCCACCATGTCTAACCGACATAAGGATTGGCTAATCCAGGAGCAAACGGCTCTTGGTAAAGATATCTCAAATCCGTGGACGGCTTACAATTTGCCCAAAATTGTATGGTATTCATCTCACCATATCCTTAAAAGTGAAGAGTTGGCTAGCCCGCAAGTTTATGGCTTGTGGTAAAGGTAGTGGAAAACCATAATTGGTAATCAGCTCACCAAAGATAATATTGATAATTTATCTAATAGTTGGCTAGTCCAGCAAACGGCTTCGTAAAGACAAATCAAATCCGTTCACGCCTTATGATTTGCTCAAAATCATTTGGTTATCAAGTGTACCAAGGTTCTTACTTGAACTGAAACATTTGGCTACTCCGGAAGTAATGGCTTTTGGTAAAGAGATAAAAAAATCCATTAATTTTCTCAAAACATTGCTAGGGACTAGCAATATCTTAGTGTGGGGGATTGATGAGTGTCTAAATACTCATCATTTTTGTGTTATCTAGACTGCAAAACATCCTAAAACACTCTAAATGCATCAAAATGATAAAAATATCACAAATAAGTGTTTTATGTGTTTTAAATGCAAAAATATGAAAATCTGAAAAAACGATAAAGTTTGCATAATTGGCGCTTAGTCCCCCAAGTTTCAAAATTGTCAAAAACAAGTCCCGGTAAAACAAAATAAAGAAAAATGTTATTCAAGGTCCCTGAAATATTTTAAATTGTCAAATATGGTCCTTGAATAAATCTTTTGTCAAAAGGCGTAAAAAGGTCCCTGAACTTTTGAAAATGTCAAGTTTGGTCCCTGGAAATTTGAAAATATCAAAACTGGCCCTTGTACTATTGGAACTTGTCAATATTGGTCCCTTGTAACAAGTTTGGAAAATTACAGGATTGGTCCTTCAAGAATTGGAAAATTACAAAACTAGTCCTTGTATAACTAAGCCTTGTCAAAACCCATTTAGACCCCTGCCACTTAACCAATTTGACCCCCTGTCAAAACCTATTTTGGACTCCCAGTCAAACCATGGTCAAAATCTATCCATTTCCCTCCCTTATCCCTGTGACACTTTCTTTTCCACTTGCTCTCGCACCCAATCACCTTTTCCACCACCCTTATCCCTGCACCCTTATCACCTCAACCCCTCATCATCATACCTACTTCACCCCACCTAGTTGCAGAAAAAGCCACGAAGTCAAATGGTGCCTTTCCCGCCAAAATTGATAAAAACAGGCAATGCACTCAAAACTCTCCCATGGCCGGAAAAGTGGTGGGATTTACTCAAGAAGACACGTGGAACATTATTGGAGTATAAAAGAAGGAAGAGAGGCATGAGAAGAGACACTTTTGGACTATCCATTAGTCACGTAGTGTAATTTTACAAGCTTTCTTTAATTTAAATGTCATTTACAGTTTAAATGTTGTTATTTTACTTAAAATAGTGTAATGGAACTTAATTTTCAGTTTAATTGCAAGTTACTTTCAAGTTTCATATTTTGCTTAAATTTCCTTTAAATTTGCAAGTCATTTTAATTTCAAGTTATCTAGCATTTTAATGAATTCTATAGCTTGCATAAGCTCTTGACAAAGCTCACTAGGCTATTAGAACCATTAAACTAGCTAGAACTTTTAAATTCAGAAAATACAAAAAAATATAGAAAATGGAAAAATAATCAAAAATCTTGGGAAAATGAAGAAGATGATGAAGGTGGTTGAATTTGAGTTCTATGGGTATTAGAGCTTATTGGTAAGTCGATAGGTGTAACCTTGTCCATTTGTTCTCGGTCTCAGTCCTATTCTCATTTGTAAGCCATTTTACAATTTTGCAAGTTACTGCTTTTAATCCTTTTCATGTCTTGATTCTTATGTTTTCCTGTTTCTTAGTAGTTGTTTAGTGTTATCATAGTTTAATATAAGCATTTTGTTTATTTAGAATCACTTGTGCTATGAAATGAAAATAACTCAGTTGGATTGCAAATTTGACAAATCTGTGTTTCTTGCTTGAGTTCTTGAAGTTTTATACTCAAATGATCTTATTATGTGATAATTAAATGTTTGGAATCTGTTTTAGACTCAAATTCAGTAAATACTTTGAAGTTCATGTGAAAAGTGAAATTAAAAGGAGTGATTGGATTTGCTGATAAGCATAGATTCCATTGTCTATCTGTTGTTGTTTGTCATTGTTTTATGTTTACTTAGTAATATATAGCTCAAGGTTAGCAATAAAACCGTCTTTTTAGTTAAAAGTCAAAATCCTCTTTAAATTCACTTACTTTGTTAACTGTTAAGAGTTAGGAATACATTTTGCATCATATTAGCTTAAAACTTAATACAGTAGCTTAATATCACCTTATCATAGCTTATTACATCATATTAAGTCAGTAGATTAAGTTTCAAATTCATTTTAGTCAAACTTTAGAGTTTTTGTTAAAAGTCAAGTTTTTCCTTGTGTCGTTTTTGAATAAAATATATAATTTTGTTGTGTATTCAATATTAGGATTTAGCCTTTAAGCTTTTAGGATAGTTAAGTTTAGTTGCTTAAGAAAAATAGAAAAATACTAGTTCTCATTAACTCAGCTTATAGAGTACTTATTTTCTAGCTTATTTTGAGTACATGTTTGGAAATCATGCCCCCACACGTTATGGTGTCAAGTTAATGAGCTTGCATAAGCTTCATTACTTGACCCTAGCTTGTGCATTTAGCTTCTTTGTATAGCCTGTGTGGCCTTTTTATTATTTGTATGCTTGTTTTTATATTTGTAGTTTATTTGCATAGCTTAATCTTTCCATCTATTTTGTCCCATTCACTCCTTCCACTGAAGAAAACAGTGGAAGTGGAGTTGTGTTTCTATGCCTATGAAAAGTTCCCTACAGAGCTAGAGCTTGTGATTTTTAGCTTCTTGTGAAGTTATTCAGTCATACTCTAAGTCTCAGTATTGGTTGAGCTCTCATGAGCTTATTTGATAAGTCTTGTGAACTTGTGTTTGCCCATTCTACAGTTCAAAACCATGAACTTGCACAATTTCCACAAGCTCACCCCAAGCTCCTTAGTGATCACTAGTCTTTGTGGCTTGGCTTTTTAGGAAGCCAAGCTACCCAGCTTTATGATCATGTGCTTAAAACTCACCTTGCACTTATTAACCAGACTGCAAGTAGCTTTTAATGTGTCCCATTTTACTCAAGATTCACCGAGTCAAAACAAAGTGGTCTGGGACCATCTTCATAAGTCTCTCCAAAGCTCATCAGTGGGTTCCACTTGATGAGCTTTGGCAAAGCTAACCACCCGCTTGCTACTCCAATTCTCATTTTGGACTTTTAAGCTTATTCTTAGCTTAAATGACCATTATTTAGTGCTAGTGGGGTGTTTGATATGTAGCACCTGGGAGTGTTTATTTGCTTATTTCAAGTTTATTTGCCAATTCCAGTGTACAAGCTTGTGTATAATAGTTTATTATACTTGTACAAATATAATTTTGCTTTTGGTTTACATCTGATAGTTTTTCAAGCTTATTTTGAGCTTATGAGTCCATCAGAGCCCATAAGCTCAACTGAATGATTCATAAACTCATGTTTTGCTTATTTCTTTGTTTGTAAAGCTTATAATTCATTACATGTACTTATTATCTGTATATATTTATGATCTAAAAACAGAAAAGCCCAAAAACAAGCTTTTGCAACTAGTGCTAGCTTCTATGTGGAAGCTTTTGGCTTATTTGAAATCTGTCATGGAAATAAGCTCCCACGAGCTTATTTCAAGTTTTACAAAAGTTGTCTTTATTAAAGTTTCTTATATTTAGCTTATTATTAGTTTTGCAAAAAGAAAATTAAAAAATAAAATAAAACATTCAAAAAGGGTGGAGGCAGGCTCGAACCTGAGACCTCCACCCCTTTAAGAGTGATTGTGGGGGTACCTGTAACCATGTTTTTGGGTCTTTCTTGTTATGGAATGCAAAATCAAATATATAAGGGCATTTGGCAGTTATGGTTATAAGCTCTTTTGAGCTTATTTCCAGCTTATTTTCCACAGTAACCCACAGCTTTCTTATTTTTCTTAGATTAAGATTAGATTTTAGTATTTTCGTCAAAAAGTTGAGATTTTTCCAATTAGTTTTAGTATTTTTAAACATTTAATTAGTGTTTTATAGTAATTAATTCATAATAAAAATATAAAAGTCAAAAAAATATAAATCTTTTTTCTAAAATTTCTTTTATCATATAGTATGTAATAAAATTAGTTTTATACTCATAGGCCTTTTATTTCATAAATTTTACGTTTTGTCTTAGCCCAAATAAGCGTATTTTTGTAAATAACGCCGTTTTCGTTTAAGTAACGTTTCTAGGTAATTTTAGTACACGTTTTAGTTAAAATAGTTTATTTAAGTTATTTTATTTTATAAAATCAAATAAACGTTCATCGATCTGTAAAAATAGTGATAGCGTTTATTTAATAGATTTTAACTTTTATTTTCTTTAATTTGCATTTAAGTCGCTAAGACATGCAAATCCCTACTATAGTTATAATCGCTTTAGGTTTCGATTGCACGCTTTTATTGACGTAGCTGTGACAGAGCTATTACTATTCACATTCCTAGTGTTAGTCAATCGATTCTGTTTTTGTACATTCTATATCATTTCATTCACAAGTCATTGTATGTGGATTATCACGCTCACCAGACATAAACGATCCAAGGATATTTTTAATCCTTGGTAAACTTGCATTCTTCTCCGGTCAAGCCCTTTATCATCTGTTACGGTTGACCGTTCGCAAGCGGTTGACGAGTGTGACGGAGAAATAAAAGATGGGTGGTTCGGGAGAAATCAATAAGTTTATATCACACTTGTTATGTATAAAATAATAATGTATGTGTAAATTAAACATATGTAGTGGATGGTATAAATACATATAAATAGAAGGAGGGTTTCAAAGTCATATAATTCATATCAAACATAATTTTACAGTCATTATTTAATTCATTAGGTATATAATAAAGTCAATTTTAGGCAATCTTGGTGATTGCATTAAGCAAAGATAACCATCTTCAATATCTTTATCATTTGAGATTTAAAACAACACCGTCCTAACCTTTGGTAATTTCCCGCAGTTTTGAAAAACTTTTATTAGGTATTCACAATGAATCAATCACATGTGTTCATGAATTTAGATGACCCTTTATGTACTTTAAGTCGATCAATTATTTAAAGGGTTATAAGAGTGAATGAAAATAAGGGATACTATACGAGAATTAAAGAATTATACAGAAATAGGCTTCATTAATTAGATGTTTGGTTACACGTTTATCACATGAAAGGGTTATAGGAGTGAATAAAAAAGGGGATACAACAGGAAAATTAGTAAATTACATAAAAATTAGTTTCATTAATTAGATGTTTGGTTACACGGGTATCACATGAAACAGTATACAGATATAAATATTTGTTTCATTCACATATTTATTTTGTTCATGAGACATTACACCTGTAACCATGTCGATGGAGAAATCAAAAAAAACAATCCTTGCCGACTATTACATGAGACATTACATTTGGTAACAATATCGATGGAGAATAAAATAATTTTAAGATACCTAAACAAATATCTTGTACATTAGACATTACATTTGGTAACAATGTCTGATGGAGAAATCAAAAGAACCATAATTGCTTTCATGGTCATCTGGCATTACTAACACACATATCTATTTGATCTCATGTAGCTATTGTCCAAAGCCAGAGTATGTTCATCTTGGAGGTACCTGAAATGGAGTTTAGCACAAAAAGAAACAATATTTCGTTTGATGGCAAACCAAAATATATTGTCAAACAAAAATAAAACCAAATGTAACGGAACGGTTGAGTCTTGTGTCTTCCAAACAACAATTAAAACAAAATTAAAACAAAATCCCAAGAGCGCTTTTATCAAATGTATTATTATTGTCATAAGCATCGTTTATAAAGTCTTGATGGGCGCTCCTTGGTTGGGGTCATTCCGATTCTTCAACCACAAACCTGTTTACAAAATATATAGGGAGAAACGTGTTATTATGCAGTCAAACGTAAAAGGGTTAGCCAAAAAAAAGTGACAATCAATATGTGCTAACCGTCTTTGTTTCTTCTTGAAGGGTAGGGTGCTATCATCACCATCCTGCTCAATGTCTCAGGTTATCTTCAATATCCGCCCAATTCTCAATATCAACACTGCATACAACGAAACATGATTATTACGTTAAGTGTATTGTAGTAGTAAGATAAACAGGGTAAAAGATATTTTCGTCACCCAAATGTTTTAAGGTCGCTAACCTATCGTCTTTATTATCATTTGCAGGGTTGGCCTTTATCGTTTGAATGATGGGCTGGATGTTGAAGATGTATTATTACTTGCAATATCAGACTCATCACCTTGTACATCATTAACCGGCAACAGTTCATGTTCGTCGATGAATCATCAAAACCACCCGCAAATAATGGAATTCCATCAAGATGTGACTTTATACAAATACATGTTGTATTCATGTTTTTTTGTTGGTTTCGACTACCTTTTCCTTATCCTATCCTCTACGTGCTTGGACATGTAGTGAGGTCGGCGACTACCGGGTGTCTTGGATGATGAGCCTGAATAACCGGTTTCATTATCAACGGTGCTTGCGCTTGTGGGTTTAGCTGATGGATTATGCGGGTCAACTTGCCAACACGTAAAACTCTCGAATGTTCCATATTCATAATATGTGTGAGATTTGATTTCAAACACGTGTGTTGTCCCAATTAGGTCAGCTATAGGTGATGGCAAGTTTGCATGATCGTCTAAACCCTGTAGAGTAAGCCGTGAGTAATGGGAATGATGTAATAGGGTGTAAGTAGACGGGGATTTATAACTGTACCTCATCCTCATCCGACAATAACGCCGAAGCTGGGAACCCGATCAAATGAACGGATGCATCATCAAAAGGACCACCACGTCGCTTCGGTACCATCAGAGATACCAAGTTCAAGACGATACCGAAGGAAGCATTCAAGATATGGTAAATGTCAAGGTGAGCAATTTTATTTAACACATTTAAACAATCAAAATATAAGTTATAAATATGTCATTACCTTATTACCGGTATTCAATCGGTCTGCTGCATGACTCGCACCAAAATCTCCCATTCTTTCTAGTATCCCCTTTCCTGCAGTTGTCTCCCCCACATGATGGGAAATTCCATCCCTTTCTAGTACGCACATTATCAATCTTGGCCTTAATTATGAAAGCAGCAGACTGTGTATAAATTAGATTCATAAATGTTATGCACTATAAAGATAATATAGAGATGGCGGCTGCAAAATAATACATACATCATTCCTTTTATTTCAGCCCACATGAGCGGATTCTCGATAGATCCTTTCTTGGTTCTGAGCCGTTTACACGCGAAAACTCCTTTTGAAGCATCAGTGATGCTAACAAACAGTTTAATGATTTTTTAAAATTTGTTGGTTTTAGGATATATTCAATAATAAAAATTAGTTTCTTACCAAATATCTGAATTCAATTCTTTAATTGCTGGAATGTCAACGGAATCTAGGAGCTGGGTGGATGAACTGCTGGAGAGATAGAGCTTATCTAGAAGGTAATATTAAAGGTTAAATTTGTAAAAGAAAAGTGTTGAACATGCAAAAGGTAAATAGTCCATAAGTCACTTACTGTTATATTGCTTTGCAGAGGTTGAAGTCACCACAACAGCACACATGCCTACATGCGTCGCCTTCTTCTCAATCAACACATCAAGAAGCCCTCCCCACGGGTCACCCGATGGATGCCCCTGATTACAAAGGGAATCGAAATAAAGAGAAAATTAAGTTTCCTAATACACATTGGCAAAAATATTTTCATTTTTACAACATCCTTTGCAACAAATATAAATTTCAACATATGATTCGCCAAGTAGAAATCAAGGTTTTTGGCTCCTGTTTTGGTATAGTTCATCCTACCAACATTTGTCACGTAACCTACAGCATCTGAAAGGTAAAAGCTTTTATAGCAACAATATTTAAAAACAAATAATTTTAAGATACATAAACAAACAGCACATTACCAATGATATATTTGTTTTCTGTGGGCTTTATATGATCAAAATCAACCAATTGTAACGGATACCTAACAAATCCCTTAGATATAACCAAAGATTTCCTTATGCTTGTTGATCCATTAAACTCAAGCATGAACGTATCGTCCTTCCTGATACGAAAATCTTCTTTGTTTTGCATGACTACAAAATTTTTAACCGAATATATAGCACCCTCTTTTAACCTCAAGAAATTGTGAGCTACCGTTGCCTTGGCGGTACAATGGATAACATTTCCCCCAAGATAAAAGTATGTAAGAAAAACTGACAAACAACACGACATTTGATAACTTTTTATTACATATTTGCATTATTTAGGTTTTTCACACATGGATGTCAACATACTTTAGCATCGGACACCAAGAAATCAGTGCTCAAGTATCGGCCCGAAGGAGCATTTATATCCCACATCCTACGATCATCACTACGATCGCACCGTCTCATCCATTTCAATTGCCCAAGAATAAATAAAGATTTGGGCCTCCGATTTCTACAGCCATAATTATAGAGATAACGGTACTTTTTTACTTGTATGCCTACCCACAATGTCTGGGCAGATAATGGGTTCGAAACCTTATTTATGCAGGTTCCATTTAGTAGTGTTTTAATTGTAGATTGGTCCATATTCTTTGAGGTTGCAAATTCGCAGCCCTTTTGTGTTTCCAAAGATTGAATATGTGTTTATTGTGAACGTCCGAGCATTCAAGCTAGGGATATATTTCATTCAACTCGAGCCTCTTCATAAACCAAATTGAATTTGCATTGAATATGAGGGCCTCCTAAAACGAAATCATTTGTAGTTATTTCGGTATGCATAGACATGTATGTACCGTACTTTTGGTTGTGCACAACCCCCTTTGCACATTAAATTAAGGGGGATAAGCTTTAGGTATTACGAGGCTACATCAACTCCGTTGCATGCACGGTCTAATGGTTGAGGGGTGATGTTTTTATCCGTAATGTTGTATATGATGGTATTTAGATACCTATTAGAGAAGTTACATTGTATTTATTATTCAGATGGCTAATAATGTTATTATTACTTTAGTTCATATTATTTTAGTGGAATCTATATTTAGATGCATAATAATATTATAATTACTTTTGTATTTATATTATTTTCTTTTCATTAAAAGTTTTTATTAACATAGTCTTTTCATATGTAGTATTTTAATTTGAGTAAGTTACATAAGTGTTTTGTTGCTTATTTATTTGTGACTTTTGTTATTTGGAATTATATAACTATTCGACCCTAATACGTGGGTATTATGAATATCTACTTGGGATAAGATCAAATGTATGTTAATGATTTAAGCACAAATCAATAACCCTTTTGCATCCAAGTTTTTATGTTTTCTGTGTATATTCATGCATATGTGATTTCCTCTTTTATAAGAAAATACTCATAGCTAGTCAAATGTAATTATGAGGATTAATCGGCCCATTAATCGCCTCATAATTATCCCTATTATAGCTAATAGTGGTTAAACGACCAATTAAATGTGGTCATTAAGCGGTTATAACTGCTACTTGAATAGGTCAAAGCCTGTTACAAGTTAATTCCAGCAACACTAGCAGTAGTAACTCTGCCTAATAGTACTAACATTAATACTAGCAATATTAACTATGCCTAACAGTACTAATATTAATACTAGCAGTATTAATTCTGCCTAACAGAACTAACAATACTACTAGCAGTATTAACTCTGCTTAACAGTACTAACATTCTAAACCTTACGACTATAGAGTTAGGGTGTTCAGGGACCTTATGAGTCTACACTCCGTACCTCCTGACCCATTCAGGTGTGAACTAATCTCATAAATGCACTAAATTTTTCAACAAAGACAACATGAAGTATATTATCCACGTACCTGCATATTACTAATGAGCAAACACAATATAGCCAAGCCTTCAAGACAAACATCACAACCAAAGAAACGTTTATTCCTTTAATTTAAGTATTACCAAAAAAATGAAGCTATTTGCGCTATGTTTGTGGTTTTAGTTTCCGCGTTGTTGGTGGTACTCATGAGCCAAGTCCCCGTAATGGATGCCACAAATTGCAAATACTTGGAGCTTGTGGCATGTGGCGGTGCTATCACGTCCCCTGAACCACCATCGATAGACTGTTGCTCAGGGGTGAAGCAACAAAAGCCTTACTTTTTCAGGTACCTACGCAACCCACAACTTCACCCATACGTCAATCATTAGGAGGCACGACGAGTTTCTATACAATGTGGCGTTACCCTTCCTAAATGCTAGAAAATGATTTTCATCTTTGAAGTTATTGTTGTTAAAAATTATAAGCTCTACTTCGTTGTTACTTGATCCCCAAATTGTTCTCCGATCAAGCTATACATAAGAGTCTTGGGTATGGTTCATAATTAAATTTATGTTTTATGTTACTTTTTTCTATAAAGTTGATAAAACAAAATATATTTTTCATAGTATGATAATTAATTTTGATATATCTATGTGTATATTTTAAATTGCATGTAAAAATGCATGCAAAGTAAATTAATACACATTGAGACATCGAGTAGATAATGAGGTGAGATAAATGGGAGCACGGTAGAGATTGGATTGAACGGAAATGACAGACAAGGACAATGACACATACAAAAATACAAAGTTATAGCCCTTGTTGCATATGCTCTAACGCCCAGACACCATTTAACTAACTACTCTGTATAATTTAAGAAAAATAATCATCAAGCTAGCTTCGACAACGGTATTAAACTGCAACTGATGAACTTTATCAAAATAAACTAACACAAAGCCACAAAGACCTAAACTATATATACATGAAAGGAAAATGTAAGCATACGATTAAGTAACCACTTTAGCTATTGTCTTTGAGAAAAAGAGCAACCACTTTCGTTAACTTACATGTATTCAGTCAGATATTACTATATATCTATAACGAGACATGGTGGTATAGGTACGTAATAAATTGCCGATTAAAAAAAATGATTCAAAGTTCAAAAGTGTACCTCCAAATCCAAACTGTGATGAATATAATATAATTTCGGTATTTCATTTTATAAACAAAAACTTTCATTTCATCCAAACTATTATCCTCTATCCCTGATGATTATTTGTAGAAGCATTGTCGGGTAGTCGTTTATATGTTTCGTTGTTTTGTTTAGGTGTCCATTGTGTCAAGCAAAGGAATTACGTTGTGGTGCATATAACAAAGAATTATTATGTGTAAATTTATTTTGTCCAAAATAAAAATGAAAAAGCGCGAGATACTTTTTTTATTGTGTAGGGTTAAGCTAATTAAATCATATTACGTAACATAGTAAATTAACATGATACTAAAGAAAACTATATATATTAATGATTAATGATTCCCACCATATCAAGTGATTGCTCAAATTTATTGCCAAACCAACAAAAGTCTAATTTAACATGTGAACTTTTAAGCTTCCCTAATGATTCGCACTATTGAGCAAGCATTACTTTTATCTTATATAAAAGTTACATATATATTGGTGAATTATTTACATAGTTATAGTCACGATTTAACAAGTCACAACTTTCTAAAGTGAATTGATTAATACAGCTATGTAACCGTATGTGCGTATGCTAATATGTGAAAGAACGACTTTACGTACCCATAGGGCTATAAGATCGTTGTTTGTACAAATTTGGTTATTTGCACGTAACCTGTGATAGATTAAGTATTAAAAGTTAACATCGCACCACAATAGTGTTTAATGATATTCGATGAAAAATACAATCTTGTAAACCGAACGTATTCCAATGTCGGATGGACATTAAATTGGTACCTACTCATTTCAATCTATAAATTGTGTCCCGCTCCATTGTTCAAACCACAACACTCTTTCCTTAACAAATATTTCTCCAAAATGATGAGATACTCCATGACATGTTGTGTGTTTATACTTTCTGCATTATTGGTTGCGTTCATGAGCCAAGTTCCATGCATGGATGCTGCGAACTGCCCCTACACAGAGCTTCTAGCATGTGCAGATACATTCATGTCCCTCAATAGAACCATCAAGCGAATGTTGCTCTAAAGTAAAGGAACAAAAGAATTGCTTTTGTGAGTATGAACGCGCCGACCCCTCACTCCCCTAGCATACCAAACCACAGGATGCTCAGTGGCTCGCACGACAATGTGGCATTACCCTTCCTAAATGCTAGAGAATGATTTCGCTGTGATCTTAGAAAAATTATAGTTTATACTGCATAATTACTTGGTTTATGGTTACTTTTTATGTATGCAGACCATGATAACATGAAAAAAAGAATAAAAGGTGAAATTGAATAAAGTGACTTGTTTTACTTCTTGGTTTGTGTTTATGTTAGAATTAACATTTCACAGCAGGTGGTCATACTGACCCTTCTTGCTTAATGATTAAACAAGGTGTTCACATATCACATCCAGAAGTTGATCATCATCCATTTGTGAAAAAATGGAACATGTAAGATATGACACTCAAAGTCTCATATAGCTATGGGACGTGAAATAAGGAATAGAAAATTAAAATCCATGTCGGTAAGATTTTGGCGGGAAAGGCTGTTACGGCTAATCCTCCATTCTTCTGCCATTAACACCTTCATTTCCCCACTTTTTTAGCAATTAATTGTGCTTTCTTCTCATAATCACTTTCTGATTCTTTTAGTTACTTCATTTTTCAATATTCGTTGGAATTTTGGAGTTCATTTGACCTAATTTTGTGTTTCTTGAATTTATTATTTTTATTTATTTTATTTTTTGTCAATTTACTGCGTTAATGTCTAATAATCGGCGTCATCTAGAAGGAATATTCGTTTCCCAGCTAAATTTGGTGATTCTGTTGTCAATTTGGCTAGGAGTATGAAAGGGAATCATGTGGTTGTGAAGAAAAGAAATGTTGTGAATAAGGAGATCAGTGAATTCTTATGAATGTCAAACGACTAATACTACTGTAAGTAATACTAAAGGTTACTGTGAATGATTGTATTGTTAAGGTGTTTGATAAATTCTGATAAGAACGTGAATAATACTAGTTATGTAAAGGAGAAAATTTTATATGTTAATGTTGTGACTAATACTCAGAATGTAGTGCCAAAGAAACTTGTGTTTAAATCCACTGTTACAAACTGATGATGGAAATGAATTGGTTGTTTTTTATGATGAACTGGTGAAGATTGGCAGTGCTAAATGGTCTTTTACTGTTGTTGGTCACTTTGTGGGGTGCACGATGACTGTTCATGAATTAAGGTACCATTTGAGATGAAGGTGGAGTAGATTTGGCCTTAAGGATGCGATGATTAACTCTAAAGGGCTTTGTTTCTTTTAAGTTTGAACATGAGGAGGGACTTAATTGAGTAATTGAACAAGGTCCTTGGTTAGTAAATAGTAAGCCTCGCTCTAATAGTGCAAAGGTGGGATGCTGATATAGGTATTGTGGCTGTTTACGTTTATGGATCAAATTGATTGATGTGGCTAGTAGTGTTGGTAAACCTATTGTTATGGAGACTATGACTGCAAACATGTGCTATTATGGTAATGGGAGGTTTGATTATGCTAGGGTATTGGTAGAGGTTGAGGCTAAAAAAGAACTAAAAGATAGTATCAAGTTGCACTATAAGGGGAGGGATGGAGTAGTAAAAGGACATAAAACTGTTAAAGGATGTCCCCTACATGTTCCTTTAATCTGTGTTGGGCATACTTTTGAGAAGTGTGGTAAAAGACTAAAAGTGGAGAAGAGATTGCTCGAAGAAAATGCTAAGAGAGCTCATGTGAATAATAATATGTATTGTGATAATGAGGGATTTGTGGAAGTCAATAAAAGGAAGAAGAATAATAAAGGAGGTAATAATAATATGCAGTATAAGCCTAAAGGAGTTAGTAATGCTGGTAAAAGTGTTGGTAATATTCTACTAATGTTGAGGCTAGAAAAGATGGAAATACTAGTAGTAAAAGTCAAGGAAAGAACGAAGAGAATCGAACAAAGTACTCATAATCAAAACAGGAAGAAAGGACGGGATGGATCTGTTGAATAAAACAAAGGGCTGGGAATAAGGTTTCTGTATTAGTTGACGGTATATCTGAAGAGAGTCAATAATTGAATTTGTTAAAAGATCAAATGCTTAGGGATAAGTATCTGAACAAAAAGATTATGCCCTCAGATGAAGATATTAGGTGTTGGTCAATTGATATGGTGAGATACTTCAAAGTACAGTGGGATATTGATAGAAGAAAAGAAGTGGAAGATGCTAAGATTGGAATGGAGGAGATAGAGAAAGATGTACTAGGTGATGCTTTTAATGCAGGTCATGACTGTTGATGTAACTGAGGGCATTAGGCCAGTTAATCTGTAGTTTTTGTTGGTACCTATTGTTTCCATGGATTGTAAATAAAGTAGCTTCATGGAACATTAGGAGTTTGAATCAAAAGAAAAAGCAAAAAGAGGTGAGGAATTTAATTCATGAAGAGATGTGTGCTATTCTAGAAACTCACATAAAACCTACTGTCTCTGATAAGGTGTTTGGCTCTTGGAATTGGATTTCAAATAGCAGTTTTAGCAAGAATAGCTCTAATAGGTGTGAACTAATCTCACAAATTCACTAAATTTTCCAACAAAGACAACATGAAGTATATTATCCACGTACCTGCATATTACTAATGAGCAAACACAATATAGCCAAGCCTTCAAAACAAACATCACAACCAAAGAAACATTTATTCCTTTAATTTAAGTATTACCAAAAAAATGAAGCTATTTGCGCTATGTTTGTGGTTTTAGTGTCCGCGTTGTTGGTGGTACTCATGAGCCATGTCCCCGTAATGGATGCCACAAATTGCAAATACTTGGAGCTTGTGGCATGTGCCGGTGCTATCACGTCCCCTCAACCACCATCGATAGACTGTTGCTAAGGGGTGAAGCAACAAAAGCCTTACTTTTTCAGGTACCTACGCAACCCACAACTTCACCCATACGTCAATAATTAGGAGGCACGACGAGTTTCTATACAATGTGGCGTTACCCTTCCTAAATGCTAGAAAATGATTTTCATCTTTGAAGTTATTGTTGTTAAAAATTATAAGCTCTACTTCGTTGTAACTTGATCCCCATAATCTCTGAAAATAAAAGGTTACTTCATGTAGCTTATAAAAATAATCTATTTTTATATTCTTTTTAAGCAACAGCACCAGCAATAGCATCAGCATCAGCACAATCTATGTTTGCCAAACTTACCCACTATGGTTTGTTTTATAAGGAATGCATAAACCTTGACCATAAGTATAACACGTACCCATTACTTATAACATACACACAAATCTACAGGCAAAAATTGTTCATATAGACTAATAGTTGAACTTATCTGTTGAGAAAGTCAATAAAATTTACTTTGTATTTAAATGTGTGATGTGTGATTTGCCCATTGTCGATGCTTAAGATCCTAAATAATCATTTAAATGTGTTTCAATGACATAAATTCTTCATAGTTTCACAAACTTTAATAAAATTTATTATCAAAATATTCAAGCTTTTTTGGCTGCTAAATGTAAGTTTTATTTTCTTATAACTTATTTGCATATCATATAATAAATAATCTCAACTATTTAAATTATCATGATCGTGGTGACGGACCCAAGATTTACAACAGAGTGTTGCACAAATTAATTGTTAGGCTAATTAAAGTTATGCAAAAAAAACTGCAAAAAAATTAATCAGATGTCGTATATACCAAAAAAAACATCGGTTTTTTAAAACATTTGCACTTTATGACAAAAAAAATTGGGTGAAGGCCGTGCAACACACGGCACCCATGTAGTTCCGTCCCTGGGTATTGGATAAATGATGTTAAGCCTATTGAATTCAATTAAAGAAATGAGATGAAGTATAACTAATGTTTTACGTTTAAATTTTTTAATTTATTATTTTGATATGTTAAAGTTCGCTTTATTCTTGAAAATGTATAAATGTTCGGCAAAAATTTGAACAAGATTTGGTATAAACGAAAACAAACATATATTTGGGTGGCCCATAATTTAATTTAGAGTAAACTGCAAAAAATGTCCCTAAAATTTTCAGTTTATGCGAGAAATGTCCTCGAAAAAAAAAGATTTGCGAGAAATGTCCCTAACGTTTCATTTTTGCGAGTTTTGCCCTTGAACCGTTACTGTAGTTGCAAATTCATGTTTTTGGCTAACGCTCGTTAACTTTTTCCTCTAGTGGTCATGTGAAATGACTATTTTACCCTCCTTTTCTTCAATAATCTCACTTGACCTCTTTGCCTTCTTTCCCCCAACTATGAAAAATGACTTATTCACCCTCCAATCCTTGAGGGACAAAATTCGCGATAAAAATTTCATATCAAACTGCATCATTTGGGGTTGTTTGTTCGTCTAATAACTGACACAATCATAAACACATTGTCTATTCGTCTAACACATACAAACATAATCCCTAATTTTTTTAAACATGAATGGTGGTCATACTCGAAGCTGGAATGGGGTTGTGGTAAATAAAAACAGAAAGAAAGGGAGGCCTAGAAAATACGGTCTCCTATTTGCGCCTTCGGTTGCATCCCCTAACCCGAGTACACCCACGTCACATCAGAAGAGGAGAAGCCATGTTGGTAGTGGAAGTGTGCAATGGGTATTGGATGTTGGTAAGTTTCTGTTGTTTAGTTCTTTTATGTGTTTAAAATTGCCTTACTTTGATTTTGGTAGTTGTAGCATACATTGGAAGTATTCATGGGCTAGTATTAACTATGAGTGTTGCCAAAAAGTGGGTGTTCGATGTCTGTAAATGCTTGTTCAGTATTTTTTGGTAATGCATTGGTTATGCTTCTTCAGTATTGCCTTCAAGTAGTTTTGACAGTCAATGAGGCTAGTATTGACTGTGAGTGATGCCAAAAAGTAGTATTGACTGACTTTATAATTTTTATTTCATAGTACTTTCAAGTCATTTTTGTTGGTAGTGCACTGGTAATCATTAGTTATCTAGTGTAATGCCTTCAAGTAACTAATTTTTTCATGAGTATATCTAGTCTTGTTGAGCATTAAGTGAATGGTCAACAGTAATGTGTAGTTGTTTATGTTAAGTGACCACATCTAGTCTTGGTGAATGGTTAAGAAGTATAGTCTTGTTTCATGTTTCATTCTATATAGGTGATCAAATCTAGTCTTGTTGGGTATCTTTATAGATGACAAGGAAAATGTGGATAGTGTTTGTGATGGTCTGGAAAACAGGATTGCAAAACTTGAACATGTGTTATAGAGGACAAAAATCCTAAAAAGGTTAATTTTTTCAACCTCTTATGGTGTAATGTAAATACTACTATTTGAGTTTGTATTACAGTTTGGGTATCTTGATTAATCTTTGCAGATATCAGATAAAAGGTTAGACTTAAACTGATTGAATGTTTGGCTGATAATGAAGAAGTATGGTGGAACCAGGGCAATAACTTTAATGATGAATTATTGGATTAGAAGAAAGCAAGATATGGGCCATACAAAACCATCACAAAGGAAAATTTAGATGAATTTCTTGATGAACAGTTTATGAGGAAAAAGGTTGAAATGATAGGTAAAAGTATTCAACCTCTTAAAAGGGTGTTTGAAAAAGCAAATAAGTCTTATTCATTTCATTTTGGCCATCTTTTTAGATGGCAAAGAAAAGGCAAAAGTGATTGTAGAGCTTCTTTATGAGCCGTTTATCAGTAGAAAGAAGGAAACGCTAGAAGGTAAATATATTCAAGCTCTTAAAGGGGTTTTTGGAAGTGAATATTACATCTTATAGATGTTATTGATTTAAATATTGCTATTAGAAGTGAATATTACAGCTTGTTTTACGGTTTTCCTTTTGTTGGATAACCTTTGCAGTTTTGGATTTTGGTACTTTCAGCACTGATTTGGAAGCTGATGATAAACGGAGGAAGGCAAGGCCAGATGAGGGTACCGGTGAGCAGAGGAAGGCAATGCCTCTGAGTGTAACTGGCTGCATCCTTGGCCTAAGAGCAAAGTTAAATGAACCAACTCCCAAAAGAGGTTCTAAGTGTTGTTCATTGTATTCCAATAAGAGAAACTAAATGCATGATAATGGTCCTTGTTTTGTGTTTTCCTTGGTTTGTAATACAATATTTTAAGACATTTTTAGTTAAGCCATGTAGTACATGTTTATGTAATTGCTTTGGTTAATCTTTTAAGACGTCCTTTTGTTTTTAAGATAAGTTAAGTGTATACATTAGCATCTCGAATGTGACACATTGAGCCTGAGATGTCACTAGTATATATTTTCGGTTAATCATTGTGGTGATACATCTTCACAAGTAGGTGAATACATATACTCACATTGATTTTTGTTTGAAGGCACAAATTTCGTGTTTAATATTACTTCGTGAAAGAAGTTGTCTTATTACCTAATTGTGACTTTTGGAAGAGGTTATGTAAATTAGAGATTAAATACCTCAAGAACTCCATATGTGATGGAAAGTTTAATGAGATACTTGAGAATGGCCATTTATGACATGTTTGTCAAGTAAACTAGAAACTTGAGTTTCGACACTACTAATTTTCTGATGATAGACTTAGTGAGTGTTTGTGATGAGACCGGTAAGCATTGTAGTAGCTTATTAGAAAGCCTCATTAAGGCTCTGACGAGAGACTTCTTGAGACTTGCTAAGAGACATGAGTCTGAAACCATATCCGAATTGGTTAGCGATGGAAACCCGACTCGGTTGTAGTGACCCTACAAAAAAATTTTAATGGGTAATAACGAAGTCACTATCCTTAGAAGATGCTATCAATCAGTTGACTCATGTATAGCAAAGGATAGCATGGCGTTGCCGAGAAAGAGGATGAGATTATTCTCTTAACAAAGCTTTTGAGAAAGTCTACAATGCCATATATAATAAGAATTCCAGTCTAACTTCATTTTCTTATTGATGCTAAATATCGAATTATTATTTTTGGATACATTCCCAATCATATCAATTTCAAACACACCATTCACAGTAATAGCATTAAAATAAATACACTATTTAAAGAAACTGAAATTCCATTACTTCTGATAGTATGAGTAAAACCAAGATCCAACAAAACAGAAAAGGAAACAACACCTCTAATTATAAAAGGTGCATAATAACAATTGTTTAATAACAGTACTAAGCCCGAAGGCAATACTAAACTAAACACTCCTATGGCTTCAACAGCTGTAGGTGCCCCATTGCCCACATGCAGATATTTCTCTCCATAAGACATATTCTTTTCCACTCTAAACCCCTGTAGTGTACTACAAATGTGAATACCACATCCAATATCATATACCAAGGAATTAATTTTATGATATAGAGTAAATAATTCAATCATAAATAAGTTACCTGAAGGACCGGCACCCGAGGACCCATAATGCTTCAACTTATTTTTTTCGCAATTCATCAAGATAAAGAGCATAATTTCTCTTTCAATGACCAATTACTTTGCAGTAGTGGCAAGCCTGATCTCTTTTATGATTCTCTTTCTTCTGAGGAGGGTACTTCTTTGGTTCAGGTTGATAGGCCATAACTTGTTTACCCTTATCAGCCTTACTGATATGTGTACAACGCGCGTTTCGGGTCAAAGGAAACTTCCTTTTCTTCGGGCAAGTTTTTCAACCACCTAGGCAGTGAACCTAATCGTTGTAGTGTAGTATTAGCATAAGCCTCAGGATTGATATCGTTCTCTAGGGGAATAGGAATGCTAGTGATAAATTACTACGCTAAGGTTGGGGTTGAGGAAGATTATTTTTTATCTTTTTTATATTTTTTAGAAAATTAAAGGTACGATCTCGGGGTATTGGATTTGGGGGGTGGTGCTTCTACCAATTACTCTACTATTCTAATTATCTAATTAACTATGCTAAGGGGTACTCTATGTCTATTGATGTGTGCTCGTATGATAATTAAAAATGTGTCTACCTAGATGCTATTACTCCCTAGTTTTCTTTTATTGATGGTTGAATTGCCACGTCCTTATCCTTAACGCGTTGTGTCTTCTAAGATTAGTAGGGTATGCTTTTCTCCCTAACTCTTTGATAATACCTTAAGGTTATTGCCTACAAAATCTCTAGGATTCATAAACTAACTCTAAGGTTATCTTTGGATTTTTAGCCTACAATTACTCTAGGTGATCATAAACTAAGGTTCACAAAGATTACTCAAGCATTAAAAACACAACGATGGCCTATTGCAATCCTAAGCCAATTACAATTAAGATAAGAGACAACCAATCGATATTCACTAACTAGATTTCATAGATCTAAGCAAACACACAAGTAAATTAGCCGGACATGGTGAACATGCAAGCATACACACATACAATCGAAGACATAATGAAATCAATGAAGTAAATAACTTATATTGATGTAAAATAGGGTATGAGAACCCTAAGATACTATCCAAGACAAACCAAAATAGTTTTAGGTTTTTACTCCACAAATCTACCTCCCTAAAAGTCTGAAAATCGAATTCTATATATAAAGTTACAACTGCGACGGTGTCACCTTTTAATTGTGACGCCGTCAGATCGCCGCCATTAGGGTTTCATCTTGGCCAAGTCAACTTTGGGACGGCGTCACGTTGTGGTTGTGACGCCGCCAACAAACCGACGCGAAATTAAATTCTGAGTGCGGATCTAGGCCGTCTGCCGGGTTAGAAATCTTCGTGACGCCCTACTCTTTAAAGCTGGCCGTCAGGTAAAAATAACAATTTCACTCTGAGCCGTCGCAAATAGAGGGACGGCTTCGCCCTTTCTTGTGGCCGTCCGGGTGCACTTCCAGCATGACTTAGTGTCTTGATCTTGACTTTAGCCATTTTCTTCACATATTCACGCCTTTTCGTCCAAATAAGCATCATTCCAGCATTTTGCCTTCAAGAGACCTAAAAAGTGAAAAGTAACGAAATTAAGCAGTAACAGATATAAAAGTGGTCGATTAAGGGCTTAAATGACCCCTCAAAAGTGTACCTTTTAAATCCTTATCACTTACCCTTTGCTTTACCCTTCTTGTTGTTCGTACGCGGTTTTGGCTTGTTAATCCAACCACCCTGAATAGCAAGTACCTGGGGAGTAGGGGCCTTTTGAGGTAACCATTTTTCGTAATCAATAAGCAATGCGTGTAACTCAGTTACTGTCTTCCCCACGCAATGCATATTGAAATTCCGAACAAAACCATTAAAATCCTTGTTAAGGGACCTATTGATCAAGTTCACAGCAATGTCTTGTTCATAAACTTTGCCAAGTGCTTGTAGTTGGTCCATGTAACCTTTCATTTCCAACGCATGCGCACTTACTAGTTTACCTTCTCCCTGCTTACAGATGTGAAGTGCATCAATCAAATCATAGATTTCAACAGCTTGTAGTTTCTCAATTTTTTTTCTGAGTTCGTTGAGCATGTCAATTTCAAACTGCTTTTGGAGAGCATGTGTCATCACTCCTAACATCAAACAAGCCACTTCATTATGAGGCTTGTATTCAACTTTCCACGCCGCTTTTTCCTCATCACAGGCTTGAGAAGTAGGTTCAGTAGGGCAGGCCTTATACAAATAATCTATTCTATCAGCCACTCTACAAACAATTCTCAGAGAACGATACCAATCATTGAAATTTTGTGAGCCACTCAACTTTTCTCGCTCAAAAAGGTTTTGAACACGGAACTTAGTGTAGTGTTATCGTTTGGAGCCATTTCTACAGAAAAAGTTCAAATATAAGTATTTTCGATAATACAATTTATCAAAAAAATAAAAATACCCAAGGTATTATAAACATATAACTATAGAATTTTCACAAAAACTAGGATCCAAATTATCATAGGTTCATTACATCAGTTGATTTGCTAGTAATGAAAGCACATAATAAGGTAATCTGTCGAAAAATAATTGGCAAACAATTTCCAATTTCTAGATCATTATGGGATTTAAATTACCAACAACATTGCAATTGTAAACATGTTTTATCCCCATCTCGTGCCTTGAGTCCAGTTCTCTCTTACTACTTAATTTAAGTCGTCTAATTTAAAGAACTGCAAATGTGTCCATGTGAGGTCTGACTCAACATGAAGATTTACATTTCCATCACAATCTCGCCAAGTTCCCACATGACGTAAATTGCAACTTCAAGTATTCCTTTAACTAGATGGCACTAACTTAATTTTAAAAGGTACTAGTTTTGATTTATGGTGTCAAATCAAATATGTACAGAGATGTCATGAATTCATCTTGTAGCATAAATTCTAATAAAAAATACTTTTATTTACCAATTCATAAAGATTAAATTAACAAAGTTTTGATTTAGGTACTGATTTCGCCAATCAAAGAATTTACCTTTAATTATCGTCCATTATATCGTACTTTTGCATAAGTCTAAAGACTTAGTGTTTTGGATAATTACCACAAAGTGGCGCATGGAATCAAAGCTAATTTGCTCTTAAGATGGTTTTGTACATAAAATAGCCTACTTGGTAACTCCAATTTTGACGTACAAAGAAGCGGAAAATTTGGTCAGTGCGAAGTAATTAACCTCATTCTTTCGGGTTACAATTTAATGCGCTCCCCTCTTTATACCTCTTTCATAGTTTATCAAAATTGGATGCGCCGTTCTAACTATTTGTACAAAAAATCATCACTCAATTAAATTTAATGAAAATTTAACTCTTCAAAAACAAATTAAATTTAATCATTGTTTAGTCCAATTTATTTTTCTATTCAAGAAATTACCCTTTGCTTAGAACTTATCAAACATAATAAACAAACAAGTAACAATAAAAAATAAATAACTAAAACGATGCGCACATAGCTAACAATTAATATGCGTAAACAAGTAGCCACATGCAACTTATTTGAAAAAACTTATTAATAATCAATATCTATGTTAAATTATGTATATGTCAACTAGGGATTTCGTTCACTATGGCAAGTGAACCACATACATCGGTAAATCGATTGCGTAAGCCATAATCAAACATATATCAAATTGCACATAATTGATTCATTAATATATATATTGGAGTCTTCCCCAATTCAAGAATTATCAAACCATACATATGACAAAATAACTTAACAATTAATAATTCAACATCCATGACGAACATGCATGTATCATCATGGATATAACATAATATTTATTCAAGTAAGTCACAAGATCGCAAACAATTTGTTGGGATATGAAAGTGCTGAAGACATGAAAGTACTGAAGATATGAAAGTACTATAAGTACGCAAAGTCTTGAAATGTCAAAGAGTCAAAGTACTGCTAAAGACAAAGTCAAAGTTCTGCACCTAAAAGTCAAAGTACTGCAAAGAACTAAAGAACTGTTATTCGTTTATGGAAAGTATTGTATTCTATGTTTAGATTACTTGTCGTACAAGGCTATCAATTGTAAACCGACTAGGATATCCTTGAGCCTATAAAAGGACTCCTAGATTAGCATTAGATGTACGATTGCTTATGAGTCTATGAGTTTTAGAGTTTACGAATTCACAAGTTAATTAGTGTTTTAGAGAGAAGTTCGATTATCTTAGAGTTGTATTAGAGTATCTGCATAATAAGCAGATTTAGAGTTTATAATAAAAGGTTATTCTTTTTAGCTTTGTTAAGTAAATTCCGCATACTTAATAAAGATTGCTCAGTGTTTCTTTGTTAATAACTTAGGATTTATCCGAGGTTATTAAACCTTAACAAGCTAGTTAAGATAGTTTGATTAAAGTATATCGATCCAACAAGTGGTATCAGAGCTTGTGTGGAAACTATGACTAGGAAGAAACCCTACTTCAACAATATTCAAGATGTCGACTGAAGCTGTTCCACCACCCTCAATCACCTCACTCAGAATTCCAATAATCAAGAAGGGAGAATATGATCTCTGGTGCATGAAGATGAGGCAGTACATTGCCATTACAGACCATGCTCTTTGGAATATTATTGTGAATGGGAATGAAGTTGTAGCAGACCCCATTGATATACCTGGACAACCTAAGGCACCTAAACCAGTATTACCAGCAGCATCCTTAAGGAATCAAGAGAAGGCACTCAACATTCTCTTATTTGCCATTCCAGATGGTCATCTTCTCAAATTTCATGATGCTAAAGATGCAAAGCAGCTCTGGGCTGCTCTCAAGACCAGATTTGGAGGGAATGAAGCCTCTAAAAAGATGCACAGAAATTTGCTAAAGCAACAGTTTGAAACTTTCACAGTTGGTGAAAGAGAGAGTCTTGATGCTGCATATGATAGGTTTCAGAATCTACTCAACATGTTGGAGCTATACAAGGCAGAAGTATCAGTTGAGGATGCTAATTTGAAGTTTCTAAGGAGTTTGCCATCTTCATGGCATGTGATTGCTACAATGATCAGAGGACAACAAGGTTTGGATGTCATGGACTTTGATGATCTATATCATCAACTTAAGGTGTATGAGCATGAGATGAGTGGTCAAACAAGTTCTAAGTCTCACAGTATTGCTTTTCTATCATCTGAAAAGAAGGCCAGTACTTCCATTAAAAGTACTGCTTCTCCTCAAAGTATTGTTTCTCAAAGTACTGCTGTCTATACACCCCCTCATATGTTCCACAGGCCCCACCAACTACCACTATGGCCTCAGATGAAGTTATGTGCTCCTTCTTTGCACAACAAGCTAGTTTACCCGTCACTTATGAAGAAGATCTAGCACAGATTGAAGAAGATGCACTTGAAGAAATTGATATCAGGTGGCAAGTTGCTATGATCACTGCAAGAATCAAAAAGTACATGAAGAAGAAAGGCAAAAGCATTGGTTTCAAACCAAAACAGGGCATAACTTTTGACAAATCTAAAATTGAATGCTTCAATTGTCAAAATACTGGTCACTTTGCAAGGGAGTGCAGGTTTGCTAAGTATCAAGCAAACAGGTCATCTGAAAAGCCAAAACTTGAGCTTAAGGAAATTCCGATTACTGAAACAAAGGCTTTGGTTGCTCAAGAAAAGTTATCAGAAGTTGACTGGAGTGAAGAGTTTGATGATGAACCAGTAACTTATTGCATGGTAGCAGTGGAAGAAGAAATTGAAGATTCAGTAGAAGCATTGGATTGGAGCACTGTTTTTGCTGAAGAACCTGACAATGCTGTTTTGGAATCGATGATGGCTTTGGAGGATTTGACTGGAGCAAGGAAAGTGAAGATGATCCTGTTCAACTAGCATTGGTGGCTACTTCACCAAATCAATCTCCTATATCTGAGGTATGCTCAAATTGCTATGATTTTTATCATAAATTACTTAGCAGTTATGTGATTGAGAGAGATAATTGTGTTAAGGCTAGGTCTGAGGTAGCAGGTTATCAAATAACCTTAGAATCTATGGAAGCCAAAATTTTAGCACATGAAACTAATGAAGTAGCTTGGGCTGAAAAATATGCACAACAGGATTATCAGTTAAAGCTTAGTGAATGGAAATTAAACTGTAAAATTGCTGAAATTGAGAAATTAACTAAGGAAAGGGATGATTTGTTAGCTAAGTTTGTTGCTTGGGGTGAAGCTGGTCTGTCACATGTTTCTTATGTTCAAAAACAGCAAAGAGCCTACCTTAAAGCTGGATTAGGTTTTGGAATGGATTTTAGTAAGATAGAAGAAAACCAATCTAGTAATCAGGAAGAAGGTGATTATGAGGATATAACCACTAGTGATGAAGAACTCATTAATTATGTAGATACATCTAGTAATGATGGTTCAATAAGTGACTCACCTCCTGAATATAAGAAAGCTAATGATTATCATGTTGTTCCACATCCCAATGGCATTCATCAACCCCTTAGGCCTGATGTTTCTCGTTTTGGAGTAGACAGTCTAGAGTTTAGGAAAAAGCTAGTTGCTCAATCTAGGTGCGAAAAACCCAAAGAATCTGTTGAAAACGATGTTCAAAATCAAGCAGTACCTTTAAATCAAAGTACTGCTCAACAAGCAGTACCTTCTTCAAAACCTTTTCAAAACAGTACTGCTAAACCTTTTTGGGATAATTTTGGTCAAAACAAGTTTAATCACTCACCAAGAAGGCAAAATAATTTTGGGCATAGACATAGAAGATGTCACTTTGACAGTATGGGTCAGAAACTGTGTTTTGTGTGTTTCAGTCCTACTCATCTAATTAAGGATTGTGAACATCACTCAAAATACCTTAGAAAATTTCCAAAGAACAGGACTGCTAACCAGAAACCTAGAGAGTACAAACCAGTTTGGAATAATTCAAATAGGGCCAATCACAGAAATTTCTCACCAGATCATAGATACCCACACCAGCGAAAACCTTTTTCAAAACCTTCAGTATCTCACAGTACTTTCCAAAGAACTGTTAACTCTGGCCCGATACTTTCTCAAAGTACTGCTCGGACAAAACAAGGTACTGATCACAATACTTGGTATAGAAATTCTAGGAAATCTCACTATCAACCTAGAAGGTATTACAATTCAATAGGAGATTTAGATCAGAGGAACCAAGTGTTAAAACAGAATGGGTTAAAAGGTAAAGTACTGCAGAGGAATGACAGCGTACTTTCAACCAAAAGTGTATCAGATGTCTTTGTGATGACAGAAAAAGATTTGTGTTGAAAAACCAGAAAGTTTTGAAAATCCACATGCTAAAGATCAAAAGATAATTCTGGATCATCATTTGAAAGATAGTGGTAATTACATACTCAAAGAATTTGAGTTTGTAACTCCACAGGGGAACACAAGTCAGTAATGGCTTGGGTTCCTAAAAGTTCTAACTCTTTTCTTTATGTGCAGGGCAACCCATAAGAGGAGCTTAAAGATCATCTTATTGTGGATAGTGGTTGCTCTGGAAGTATGACAGGAGACAAAGAGATCCTGTCTGATTTTAGGAAGATTAGTGGAGGAAGAGTTGCATTTGGGAATGATCCCAATGGAGGAAAGATTACTGGAAAAGGGACTATCAAAGCAGGGCTTATAGATTTGTGATAAAAAGCATCTTGTGTTATTCACTGACACAGAATGTCTTATCCTTTCCTCTGACTTTAAGCCTGTTGATGATGAATTAGTAGTTCTTAGAGTACCAAGGACGAATGATGTGTATAGTTTAGACATGAAGCGTCTACATTCCTATGGAAGAGCCACATGTTTGGTGGCTAAAGCAACATCTGAAGAGGCACATCAATGGCATAGAAGATTGGGTCATGTTAACTTCAAGAATATCAATAAACTGGTTAAAGGCAATCTAGTTAGAGGTTTACCTTCAAAGACTTACAAGAACGATCAATCATGCTTGGCATGCAAGAAGGGTAAACAACACAAAGCTTCCTGTAAGAAGCTTGAGGAGAGAACTATTAGAGAACCTTTGGAGCTGTTACATATGGATTTGTTTGGACATGTTTCTGTGGCAAGTTTAAACAAGAAAAAGTATTGCTTAGTTGTAACAGATGATTGTAGTAGATTCAGTTGGGTATTTTTCTTGGGTTTTAAAGATGATACTTTTGATGCTATTCAGACACTGATTATTGCTCTTGAAAATCAATTGAGACTCAAGGTTAGAGGTATTAGATGTGACAATGGGTCTGAATTCAAGAACAAACTTATGGATGAATTTTGTGCAAACAAAGGCATAAAAAGGGAGTTTAGTATTGCAAGAACACCACAACAGAATGGTGTTGCCGAAAGAAAGAATAGGACTTTGATTGAAGCAGCAAGAACAATGTTAGCAGATTCTCACCTACCTATTCAGTTCTGGGCAGAAGCTGTAAGTACTGCTTGTTATGTACTTAACAGAGTCTCAATCACTAAACCACAGATGAAGACACCTTATGAATTGCTGATGGGCAATAAACCCAACATTCGTTTTATGAAACCTTTTGGATGCCCTCTTACTATTTTAAATACTATTGATAATTTGGGGAAGTTTGATGGCAAGTCAGAAGAAGGATACTTATTGGGTTATTGCACTAGTAAGGGCTTTAGAGTATACAACAAAGTTACTAAGAAGGTTCAAGATTGTCTTCATGTTGAGTTTTTAGAAGATCAAGACAATGAGAAAGGTAAAGGTCCTGATTGGATGTTTGATCTTGAGGTTTTAACTCCATCTATGAACTATGTACCTGTTAGAGAAGAAAATCAACCAGTGCACAGTGGAGAAGATTTACAATATGTGGTTCATGGAGTTCATATTAGACCTGATGCTATTCCTGATGAAGATCCTGTTAGTCCAAAACAATGTTCTGAAATTCCAAAGCAAAGTACTATTGCCCCACCGCAAAGTACTGTTGCTCCAGAATCTTCTTTATCTGCTGAGGATCAATCTATTCAAGAGGAACTTAATCCGATGCTTCTTCAAGATGTTTTAGCACATTCTTACACTGATGAACAAAGGAGAACCTATGAAGAGGCAAAGAGGAAGAACAAGACTGCAGAGTACTCTCACAGTACTTTGGACAGTACTTTCGAACAAAGTACTGCTGCACCTGTTGATAGTACTTTAGCGATCGGATGATCATACCATGCTGGATTAGAAGATCTTACATGATGAATTTGATGATGAAGGTATTTTCCCAAATTCCAATGAAGGTGCTGATGTTACTAATTTAGAGGATAATTATGAAGTTCCACAGTCTCCAAACTTAAGAACTCATAAGGATTATCCTTCTGATCAAATCATTGGTCCTTCTACTTCGGAGTCTGACTAGACACAGAGCTAAGACTTTTTCTACGCCTCAAAATGCTTTACTTAGCTTTGTGTATAAACAAAACAAGCTGAATCATAAGGACCATCAAACCTGTCTATTTACTTGTTTTATCTCTCAAGAAGAACCCAAGAATATTGCTCAAGCTTTGACTAAAGAAAGCTGGGTTGAAGCTATGCAGGAAGAACTTCTTCAATTTAATCTTCAAGAGGTTTGGGTTTTATGTGATCTTCGGATGGGAAGAGAGTTATTGGAACCATATGGGTTTTTAGGGTCAAAAGAGATGAAAGAGGTAATGTTATCAAGAATAAGGAAAGGTTAGTAGCACAAGGATATAGACAAGAAGAAGGAGTAGATTATGATGACGTGTTTGCTCCTGTAGCAAGAATAGAAGCTATTAGAATATTTCTTGCTTTTGCTTCTTATATGGGCTTTCAAGTTTACCAGATGGATGTCAAAAGTGCCTTTTTATATGGCAAGATTACAGAGGAAGTTTATGTCAAACAAACTCTTGGTTTTGAAGATCATAAACATCCAAAAAAAGTCTACAAGGTTGTTAAGGCTCTTTATGGCCTTCATCAGGCACCTAGAGCTTGGTATGAAAGACTCTCCACATTCTTATTGCAACATGGATATAGAAGGGGAGCTATTGACAAGACTTTGTTTATCAAGAGAGACAAGAAAGATATTATGTTAGTTCAAGTTTATGTTGATGATATCATTTTGGGGCTACCAAACAGTCCATGGTTAAGGAGTTTGAGCAGTGATCAGAAAGAATTTCAAATGAGTTCAATGGGAGAGTTGACTTTCTTTTTAGGACTTGAGTTAAGCAGTCAAAGGAAGGTATTTTTATCAGTCAAGACAAGTATGTTTCTGACATACTTAAGAAATTCAATTTTGATGATATGAAGGCTGTTACTACACCCATTAAATCTATCAATTCATTGGGCAAAGATGAAGATGGACACCCTGTTGAAGTCAAGCTTTATAGATCAATGATTGGCTCTCTTATGTATCTCACTGCATCAAGGCCCGATATTATGTTTGCAGTTTGTCTATGTGCTAGATATCAAGTCTCACCAAAGATCTCTCACATGAATGCAGTAAAGAGAATCTTTTGTTATTTGAAGCAACAACCAAAGTTGGGGTTGTGGTATCCTAAAGAGTCACCTTTTCACTTAGAGGCTTTTTCAGATAGTTATTATGCAGGTGATAACTATGATAGAAGATCAACCACTGGAGGATGCCAATATCTTGGAAGAAGGTTAGTCTCCTGGCAATGCAAGAAGCAAACAATTGCAGCAACATCATCTACTGAAGCTGAATATGTAGCTGCTGCAAGCTGTTGTGGACAAGTTTTGTGGATGCAGAATCAACTCTTGGACTATGGGTTCAATTTCAAAAATACTCCTATCAATATTGATAATGAGAGTACCATTTGTATTGTGAAGAATCCAGTTTATCATTCCAAGACCAAGCATATTCAGATTAGGCATCACTTTATCAGAGATTGTTATGAGCACAGACTCATTAATGTTGTTAAAGTTCACACAGATGACAACGTAGCTGATTTACTCACCAAAGGCTTTGATGTTTCAAAATTAATCACTTGGTGGTGAGTATTGGCATGATTAACTACTAAGCTATGTTTGAGGGGAGGACTATAAGGTGTTAGTATAGTCCTGTGTATTGCTTGAGGGGAGGATACTTGTATATACTTAGTTTCTATGGAGGAATTTGGCAAAGTACTATTTTTCCTGAAAGTACTGCTTGGAAAATGCTTTGGGAAAGTCTGCATACGTGGAAAGTACTGTTTGTCGTATTAAAGTACTGTTCCAACGATTATATTGAGGGGTAATTAATGCTAACGGTTATTTTATTTTGGGCAGTGATTTTTCAAATCTCTCCTATAAATAACTACTTTCCGATTTTCCCTCTCATATTATTACATTAGCATCGTTTCCATCTTTCTCTCATTCTTATTCAATTTCAATTTGTGCTTACATTATCACCAATGGCGAATCGACCTCTTGTTTCAAAGCACAATATGGTAGCAAATTTAGACAAGGCTGAAGATAATGCGTTTCACGATATTATTGATTTTTTAACTGGTTCGCAAATCAGTTATGCTCTTTTAGTGGAGCCGGATGTTATTGAGCCTTGGATTCAAGAATTTTGGGCTACTGCAAGAGAAACCATGGAGAATGAAGAATTTTATATTAGGGCTACAGTTATTGGGCCTGTGAAGATTACTGAAGCATCTATTAGAGAGGATTTCTTGCTTAATGATAATGATGGTGCTATTCGTTTTGCCAAGGAATTGATTTGGGAAACTTTTGGGCATATTGGTTATGAAGGTTCTTTAACGGAACAAACATTCAGAAAACAGTTGTTTTGTCCTCAATGGAAATTTTTGGTTCATGAGTTGCTACATTGCATAAGTGCTAAGAGTACTTCTTGGGAGCAGTTCGGGTCCAATATAGCATCTGCTATGGTTGGGTTAGCCACGGATCGAGTTTTTAACTTATCAAGGCTAATACTAGATGGGATGCTTTCGCATATCTCACATGGGTCTACTTGGCTAATGTACCCACGGTTTATACAGGTTTTCTTAAACAAGCAACTTGCTGATGTTCCAAAACCTACAGCTTTATTGCCTGTTATTGTTCAACAATCCAAGATTTTTACTTTTATGGCAAAAGGAGTGTTTTATTCAAGGGTCAAGATACTCCTTTAACAACTTCCATGATGGATGTTGTTTAGTTAGAGAGATGATGAAGCGATGCGACTAGTGAAATCTTGCATCTGAATTTTGTCAAGCCCTGAGGTTCAAGAAGAAGTTTTAAGATCACCTTCTCCATCTCCACAAGGATCTGTTCCTGCTTCTCAATCAGAGGCACATTCACCTATTCAAGTAGAGGCTTCACATACCATACCTCCTGATGATATCACATTGGATAACTATGTTTTGACAAGGGAGCTGGTACAATTGAAAAAGACTACAGAGGTCCAAGCCAAAAAGATAAAGAAATTAAAACTGAAGTTTAGAAGGCTTAAGACTTTTGTGTGGCCATTAGTTCAAGAATCTCGTGTATGGGTCAAAAACAAAAAGAAGGCGCAAAAGCAGTCTAGGAAACACAAACGCCAACAGGTTCATCAACCATCTTCTGTCCAATTGGGGAGGAATTTAGAAAAAGAAAATTTGAAAGAAGATGTTACAAAGAAGAAAGAACCTGAAGGTACTGAAGAAAAGATTATTTCAGATACTGAGGAACAACAAGAACAAGTTCAAGTTCAAGGTACTGATGATCAAGGTACTGAACATCAAAGTGTTGCTTTTCAAGATACTTTTACGCAAGAGGTAATAACACCAAGAGTATTGAATTTTGAAGAAGAAGCTGGTCCTTCTACAACTGTTATACAAGAAGAGGAGGAAGCTACATTCAAACCTATTTATTCTGCAAGTGATGATGAATTCATTGCTACGATTTTAGGAGATTTATCACAATCTAGAGGTGGTGTTACTATTAGAGATGTACAAGAAGAAGAACAACAAAGAACTTCTCAACCTGCAATTGATCCTAAGGATAAAGGGAAAGGTGTTCTGGTTGAAACTAAGAAAAAGAAACTAACTTTGGCAGAACTTAGAGAAATTGAAGTTGCTAGGAATGAAGCTGCAGCTAGAAAAGTTCAAGAAGAGTTAAATGCTAAAGATAGAAAAGATCAGGAAGCTCAAGAAGCTCAGAATAGAGAAGCAGCTCAAAAGGTACAAGATGAATTAGATGTTGAAGCTGCTGAACCATTACAGTCACCTATTCCTGTTAGATTTATGCCAAGAAGACTTAATAAAGCTAAAGACAGAAATGCTATGATGGCTTATCTGAAAAGTAAAGGGTATAAAGGATTGCAGAAGTTTAATTATTTTGAGATGAAAAGATTATATGATTCTGCTAGGGAGGATTATAAGAAGAATGTTGCAGGCATCAAAGATTTTAGAGAAGAAGCTACCTGGACTGAAGCTAAAAGAAAGAAGAGTTTGAAAAGAAAAAAGGAAAACTGAATTACTGAGATATTCAGTTCTCAAAGAAAGAAAAAGTTGAATTAAGATCTGAGACTAGTGATGAATTAAGGAATTATCTCAGAATAGTAGATTTTGATTATTCAAAAGAAGATAATGACATGAAGATGAACAGATCAAAGATTAGTGTTTTTGAAGTTGTGAAATCCAAGGAAGGAGATTACATGATTTTTCATAAAGAAGATGAAACCTTCAAAGTTTTCAAAAGGCTATGGGACTTACTGCACATTATAGATAGAGTAGATCTATTCTATTTATATCATGTGGTGAAAGCTTACTTGAACAAAATCCATTAGAAGGGATTGGTTTAGTTTTACATGGTGATCTCATAACTGCATGGGAAACTGAAGAAGAGAGCACTGATGATGTTTGGAAGAATCAAGAAAGCTGGGAAATTGTTTCTTTGGAGATTCTTTGAAGAGTCTGAGTTCATGATTTAGAGCTTGGAAAATGGAACGATGATACACATGTTTGCAGAAAGAAGATACCCTCTCACAGTTGAGCTCATGAGAAGAATGCTAGAGCATGGATTGGAAGTAGAAGAGGATAATGAAACTGCTTGCATGGTTATCAACTTATTTATCAACTGGACTACTATTGCTGAAGATGATCAATAACTGGTATGAATTTTATTTGAATAAAATACTTTTTGATATATCAGTACTTTTATTCAAAGTACTGCTGATCAAGACAGTATTTTCATCAAAGTACTTGTTGCAGAAATAAACCAGTTAAATGAATTTTAGAAGAAACCTTTTGCTAATTAATAAATATTTTGAAATAAAGGTTCAATAAATGGTTTTTGGGATGATAACATCAATAGGTTATCAATCCACCATGGTTACAAAAGGATTGACTAATCCATGAGCAAACGGCTCTGGTAAAGATATATCAAATCCGGTTTTAGTTGACAACTTGCTAATAAGTTGGATGGTAATCAACTCACCATATCAGTAATGTGAAGAGTTGTCTAGCCCACAAGAAAATGGCTTGTGGTAAAGGCAGTGGAAAAACCATTATTGGTAATTAGTTCACCATTAGATAGAAGAACTAACTAGTCCAGAAGGGTACAACTTTTGGTAAAGACAAATCAAATCTGTTGATAGCTGATGATTTGCTAAAAATCATATGGTTATCAATGTACCATGGTCTTACACACCAAAACATCTGGCTAGTCCAAAGATAATGGCTTTGGTAAAGAGATCTAAATCCATTAAATTTTCAATGATTCACCTCTCATAGGAGTTAACACACCTGGAAGTGATGAGAATAGTATGCAACTTAAACTGAATTAATGTACAAATTGTCATATGTTGTTGTGTTGCTGAAAAGATGGAGCTTGCTGAATGCTGCTGAGAAAGAACAATTCTAAGAGATACTTTGACAAGCACAGACACTACAGAGATATACTGAAAAGACTAAGAAACAATCTGATCTTAAAGATGAAGCTGTTAAAGATACATTCACAAAGGAACTTGAAGTCAAGTAGAATTCAAGTTAGGGGAGGATTGTTGGGATATGAAAGTGCTGAAGACATGAAAGTACTGAAGATATGAAAGTAATGTAAGCTGCAAAGTCTGGGAAAAGTCAAAGAGTCAAAGTACTGCTAAAGACAAAGTCAAAGTACTGCACCTAAAAGTCAAAGTACTGCAAGAACAAAAGAACTGTTATTCATTTATGGAAAGTATTGTATTCTATGTTTAGATTACTTGTCGTACAAGGTTATCAATTGTAAACCGACTAGGATATCCTTGAGCCTATAAAAGGACTCCTAGATTGGCATTAGATGTACGATTGCTTATGAGTCTATGAGTTTTAGAGTTTACGAATTCACAAGTTAATTAGTGTTTTAGAGAGAAGTTCGATTATCTTAGAGTTGTATTAGAGTATCTGCATAATAAGCAGATTTAGAGTTTATAATAAAAGGTTATTCTTCTTAGCTTTGTTAAGTAAATTCCGCATACTTAATAAAGATTGCTCAGTGTTTCTTTGTTAATAACTTAGGATTTATCCGAGGTTATTAAACCTTAACAAGCTAGCTAAGATAGTTTGATTAAAGTATATCGATCCAACACAATTCCATGTCACATAATAATTATTCATGAATTAATTCACGTAACATATATATATTTCTAGGTTTAGATATCGATAACATAACAATTATTATAAACCCTAACAAAAATTTTAAACAATTCGACTAAAGTTTTTTTTTAGGATCGACCTAAAAATTTTTTTAGGGGTCGACTATTAAATTATTTTAAAACAAATTAGGGCAAAAGCCCTAACCCTAAAATTAGGGTTTACATAATCAAAACCAAAACTCTAGAATAATCATATCAAACACCATACAATATCGAGTTTTTAGGTGTTTAGTAATTAATTACTCATTAAACAAAGCTCGTGATGCCACTTTTAGAATTATATAACATGACTATCATATATAAAACACATAAAACATCAAAGATACATGCGGAAGCGTATATGAACGAATAATGAATAACTAATTAACATAAACATATAGTATGCGTACATTTTGATTCTATCCCAACAAGAATCAATTCCTTAAACTAGCAAGTGGATGAACCCTAATTAGGGTTTATAAGGATTATATGAATTACCCCTTACCATTTTGTAATTCAATCTAATATACTAACAATAGTGTGTTATTACCAGGTTTTGTACACACGTACTATAACAAATTAAAGTAATGCTAGTTTTAAGAACACGAAATTTTTTTTTGGAAAAACAAAGGGATTGACACCCTTGATAGGTTGTACGATCGTTTTGGAACAAAACACACACAAAACAATTTTAGGTTTTAGCTTAGGAGTACAAGGTTTTAGCTTAGGAATGGGTTATGAAAAATCTTGGCCGATCGTTACATGCATCCCCAAGGTGTTCTAGAACCATCTTGACCTCTAATTTCACATCTAGTCCTTTCTTTAACATTTAACGACCGTTAGTCCATTACGTTTAATTAACTTAACATTCGTTATGTATTTCGTGTAAATAATAAATAAATATAACATTTAATATTTAATTATTAACTTTAATTCTCATACGCAAAGTGTGCAATCCCGTGGTCTCGAGTTCGATCCTAACTCACGACTACTAATTTATAACCATAAAACCAACAAAAGCTATAAAGACTTAAACTATAAATACATTAAAAGGCAAATGTAAGTATACGATTAAGTAGCCACTTTAGTTATTTCCTTTTAGAAAAAGAGCAACCACTTTCATTAACTTATATGTATTCAATCAAATATTACTATCATTTATAACGAGACCCATTGCTTTTCATATAAAATGACTTTGTGCTTCGCGTTTAAAACAATGAATGATAATATCATGTAATCTACAAATATTTTACAACTAATTAGTTGAAGAGCAGTTCACAGATAATCTCGTATTAATATACTCATATCTTGCGGTCTTACCCTTTCCCTTTAAACTATAAGTATATATATGGTTCTAAGTTACTCTATCTCTTTGCTCTAGTGGTATGTGAGTGTTCCATGAGTGTGGGTTCAAATCTCGTAGGAGACATATGCTCTAGTGGTATGTGAGTGGTCCATATGTACCTAATAAATTGCCATTTAAAAAAAGATCCAAAGTTCAAAATCATACCTCCAAATCCAAACTATGATGAATATAATATAATTTCCGTATTTCATTTTATGAACAAAAATGTTAGGATTAGATCCCTAACAACCCGGTTACTAGCAACGGATAACTCGATCTCGAAGACGTGGTCGACAGAAAAGAAAGAATATGCACAAGTAAGTATCCCTAATCGATTGTTTGATTAGTATTGAAAGAATAACATACAATACCCCTCCCCCCTCACCTCCTTTTATAGAGATGAGGGGGGAGATAAACCGACTCTAACAATGACTCCTAAGTCGGTTCCAAAAACAGAATAAGGAAAACGTAAAGCTTGGGACTCAAGCAAATATGACACTTTAACCCCTAGACTTAATAGCTTGCTAATATAGAGACAAATCTTCCAACAATTTCCACCTTAGGCTTTATATTAGCCTACTCCGACACTCAGCAACTCTAAACAGTGCTGAAGCTTCATCAGTACCACCTTCGTCAAGGCATCTGCAGCATTGTGTTCAGTACCCACCTTCAGAATTTCAACCGTCTTTGCTTCCAAGACCTCTCCGATAAAGTGATAACGCACATTGATGTGCTTAGTCCTTTCATGAAAAACATGATTCCGCAATAAGTGAATCGCGCCCTGATTATCACAATTAACTGCCACATTGTTAAGCTCCACGCCCAACTCTTCCAAGAGTCCCCTTAGCCAAATAGCTTCCTTCACAGCCTCTGTAAGGGCCATATACTCCGCCTCTGTAGTTGAAAGAGCCACCACGTGTTGTAGTGTTGCCTTCCACTTACAACACATCCCTGTACTAAAAACGCGTAACCAGTGATAGACCTACCTTTATCCGGATCCTTAGCGTAGTCTGAATCAACAAAACCTGTTACATCCACATGGTTGCCACGATCATCCCATACACTAAACCCACGTTTGCGATTGCCCTGCAAATATTTCAAAATCAACTTACTGCTTCCCAATGCTTTTTACCTAGATTTGCCAAATATCTGATAACTACACTTACCACATACGCTATGTCTGGCCTCGTGCACACCATCAAGTACATTAAGCTCCCAACCGCATTTGCATACGGCACCTTACTCATCCTTTCAACATCACAATCGCTAACCGGGCAATCCTTCAACGACAGCTTGAAGTGCCCACCCAATGGCATCTTAACCGATTTCCCATTGTCTATTCTAAAATTATTTAAAATCTTAGAAACATACCCGGATTGTGACACCCTCAGAATCTTGCGACTCCGATCCCTGACGATCTCCATACCAAGAATCTTCTTTGCTTCCCCGAGCTCTTTCATGTCGAACTCCTTTTTAAGCAAAGACTTGATAGACCCAATCTCAGCCTTGCTTTTACAAGCAATCAGCATATCATCTACATATAACAATAGATAGATATACTCACCTGGTGCATAACTCTTGTAATATACACAGCTGTCGTAACTGCTACGCTTAAACCCGTTGCTCAGCATATACTCATCAAACCTCCTATACCATTGCCTAGGTGACTGCTTCAATCCATAAAGGGATTTCTTTAACAAACATACCTTGTTACCTTGTTCATAACCCGGTGGTTGTCTCATGTAGATCACTTCTTCAAGATTACCATGTAAAAATGCCGTCTTTACATCAAGCTGCTCCATCTCATAATCTCTACACGATCAATGCAAGTATAACCCGAATAGATGTGTGTCGAACTACCGGTGAAAATACTTCATTATAGTCAATACCGCCTCTGTGTGAATCCACGAGCCACCAACCTCGCCTTGTACCTAGGCTTTTGAACACCTTCAATCCCTTCCTTTATCTTGAACAGCCATTTGCAGCTCACCACTTTTTCCCAACGGATGATCTACTAACTCATAGGTCTTATTCTTCCTCAGAGAATCCATCTCTTCATCCATAGCAGCTTTCCACTTAGAACTGTCTTCACAAGCAACTGCCTCCTGGTATGTTAATGGTTCATGAGTATCTTCTTCCTCTGCTGCAGCAAACGCGTAAGCAGCCATATTACTTTCATCCCGAAACCTCAAAGGTTTCGTTCTTGTCCTTGGCTCTCTATCCTGAACCAACTGATAATCTGTGAGATCCGGTGTTTGATCATGATCGATCCTGCATCTTCATCATCGCCATCTTCCCGATCATCATGCGATCTTCCTCAAGCGAACGATTATTTAACCTCTGCAGTTCTACCTCAACCTGTAATTCCTCAACAGACTTATCGTTACCGCACCAGAATCCTTCAACGTGTCTTTGTACATGACACTTTCATTGAAGACCACGTCCCTGCTAGTGACTATCTTAGGTGATTCATTATCAAGCCTGTATAGCCTGTACCCCTTCACACCTTCAGGATACCCCAAACGAACGCATTTTACTGCTCTCGGCTCGAGCTTACCTTGTTTAACGTGTGAATATGCGACACAGCCGAAAATCCTCAACATCCCATAATCACTTGGATGTCCCGACTACATCTCCATAGGAGTCTTTTTCTCAATCGCTGTCGATGGTGACCTGTTTATAAGATACGCGGCCGTACATGTCGCCCGCCCGAAGGTCTTGGGCAATCCAGTTGAATTAATAAAAGCGTACCTTATCCATGAGAGTTCTATTCATTCGTTCGCTAATCCATTCGCTACTGGCGTCCCGACAACTGTCAAATGTCTAGAAATCCCACTCTCAGTGCACAGCTGTTCAAACTCCCGTTCTGAACTCAAGACCATTATCCATCCTAAGCTTCTTAACCGTCCTCCCAGTCGATTCTCTACTAACGCTTCCTCTTTGAACTTTCCAAATGCTTCGTGTTTGAACTTTGAGAATATAAACCCATACCCTCCTGGAATAATCATCAACAATAGATAAGAAATACCTCTTACCTCCCAATGATTCCACCTGAGACGGACCCCATAAGTCTGAATGAACATAGTCTATCACTCCCTGAGTAGTGTGCCTTCCTACACCGAAACTGACTCGATGTGACTTTCCCAGAACACAATTCTCACAAAAATCGAGCTTACCTAGACTCTTCATGCCAAACAACTCCTGCTTTTCCATTACACTGTAGTCGCCTCGATATGTCCCAGTCGTTTGTGCCAAACCTGGGCAAGACTGTCTTTTTCTTCAACACTAGCATTAAGCTCACCCGCCACTGCATGGCCATCCAAAGAGTATACGCAATTTTCTCTTCGGGTTCCAGATAAAACAACCCTGGAACCATTAATCACCTTGATTTTGCCTGACTGCAATTTTACGGTATATCCCTCTTTTTCAAGAGTTCCCAGCGATATCAAGTTTCTTTTCAATTCAGAATATACCTGACATTGTGTAATACAAAACTTGACCCATCTTTCAGTTGTACCCTTACCTTGCCAATACCTCTGATCTTGCACTCCTTGTTGTCACCCAACAGTACCCGCCCCCCATCGCATTCCGAAAATCAAAAATAAATCTAACCTTGGTGTCATATGGTATGAACCTCCTGAATCCATGATCCAATCTAGCAAAGCCTCTGCACTCATAACCATCATCACCTCAGAACCGTCATAAATCGAACCACTAGAGCTTGGTTGATCATCTTTCTTGACGAAACCATTTGACTTCTTGCGATTATTCTTGGACAGTTTCTATTCAAGTGCTCCTCAGATTGGAAAATATAGCACTTGAGTCTTCCACTTCAAGACTTCGATCTTGACTTTCCCCTAGACGATGCGAATTCCTGCGATCGGATCTTCCCTCACGTATAACCCTTCACCATCATTCCCCTTCGCCTTAGATCTTTCTTTGATTTCCTTTGAATTCAGTGTGGCCATCACATTCTCCAAAGTCAAAGCTTCCATAAAGCAAGGTATCCACAAAGTGTTCGTATGATGCTGGTAAAGAAGTGAGTAATAATAAAGCAAGATCTTCATCCTCGAATTTTACCTCAATATTTGCTAAATCAACAATGATTTTGTTGAACTCATCTATATGCTCGGAAATCGTTCGTCCAGCCGGCATGTAGAATGTGTACAACTTCTTCTTCAGGTACAACTTGTTGGCCAAGGACTTTGTCATGTACAAAGTCTCTAGCTTGGTCCAAACCCCGCGCAGTCGTCTCCCCGGTAACCTCTCTCCGAACCTTGTTACCTAAACACAAAATCATGGCACTGTGAGCTTTCTTGTTTAGCTCAGCTTTTGCTGTAGCATCCATAGTCGCGGGTAAAACCTCCAGAGCTGCTTCACATGCATGTTTGATTAATAAAGCACACATCTTAACTCTCCATAACCCGAAATCACCAGTTCCATCGAATTTCTCGATCTCAAACTTGGCTCCTGTCATTCTTTAAAACCCTTTATTGATTTGCTAAACCTTGTGATAAAATCCCCACAATCACAAAACAATAATCCTAACATTCATTTAATCCAAAACTATTATCCTTTATCCCTGATGATTATTTGTAGAAACATTGCCTGGCAGTCGTTTATACGTTTCGTAGCTTTGTTCAGGTGTCCGTTGTGTCAAGCAAAGGAATTACGTTATGGTGCATATTACAATGAATTATTATTTGTAAATTTACGTTGTCCAAATTAAAAACGAAAAAGCGTGAGATACTTTTTTTATTGTGTAGGGTTAAGCTAATTAAATCATACTACGTAACATAGTAAATTAACATGATACTCTAGAAAACTACATATCTTAATGATTAATGATTCCCACCATATCAAGTGACTACTCAAATTTATTGCCAAACTAACAAAAGTCTAATTTAACATGTGAACTTTAAAGCTTATACACCCCTAATGATTCATACTATTGATCAAGCAATACTTTTAACTTATATATAAAAGTTACATATATATTGGTGAATTATGCACACAGTTATAGTCATGATTTAACAAGTCACAACTTTCCAAAGTGTAATCGTTAATACAGCTATGTAACCGTATGTACGTATGCTAATATGTGAAAGACCGACTTTACGTACCAATAGGGCTATAGGATCGTTGTTTGTACAAATTTGGTTATTTGCATGTAACCTTTGATAGATTTAGTATTATGAGTCAACATCGCACCACAACAGTGTTTAATGATTTTCGATTAAAAATACAATCTTGCAAACCGAACGAAATCCAATGTCGGATGAACATTAAATTGGTACCTACTCATTTCAATCTATAAATTGTGTCCCGCTCCATTGTTCAAACCACAACACTCTTTCTTAACAAATATTACTCCAAAATGATGAGATACTCCATGACATGTTGTGTGTTTGTACTTTCTGCATTATTGGTTGCATTCATGAGCCAAGTTCCATGCATGGATTCAGCGAACTGCCCCTACACGGAGCTTCTAGCATGTGCAGATACATTCATGTCCCCTGTAGCACCATCAAGCGAATGTTGCTCTAAGGTAAAGGCTCAAAAGAATTGCTTTTGTGAGTATGAACGCGCCGACCCCTCACTCCCCCAGCATACCAAACCACAGGATGCTCAGCGGCTCACACGACAATGTGGCATTACCCTTCCTAAATGCTAGAGAATGATTTCGCTGTGATCTTAGAACAATTATAATTTATACTGCATAATTACTTGGTCTATGGTTACTTTTTATGTATGCAGACCATGATAACATGAAAAAAAGAATAAAAGGTGAAATTGAATAAAGTGACTTGTTTTACTTCTTGGTTTGTGTTTATCTTAGAATTAACACTTCACAGCAGGTGGTCATGCGCACCATAATGACTGGTCTTACTTTGTCCCGTTTCACTATGCATTCTATTGCATAACAATTTTTCCTCGTGCTCTTTTTGTCATCACACCTAGGCGTTGTATGTCCCATACTCCCAGGGTTCATGTGTAGTGAGGTTAGTAACATAGTTGTTACTATGGATAACATCAGATGACATGGTAATTTCAACATGGCTATGATGAAAAGATGTACATGGATAATAAAACATAATGTGCATGGAAAGACCCAAGCAAACTTCCCATGAAACCAAGTACAAACCAGCATCTACTTTTCCCTTTGATAAGTCACGGTTAGACATATACGAACTCCCCATGGAGCCATACAAACATGAGCTTCTACCTTGCCATTAAACAACTTCATGACACATTGAAACTCTATAAATACCAACTACATGTATGAGGTACACACACATCTATTATTTTTAAGCTACAATGACTTATGCATGTGCATACCATAAACCCTTCAAGATCCACCCCTGTAAGTGATTCCGGTCCTTTAGAGAAATCAGGTTCATCTGGTTTAAACAGTTTCGGCATCTTTAAACTTGCAGCAGAACCTACAATACTTTCTTTGTGACTAATCCCTCTTGTAATGTTTTAGCAAATCTTGAAGCTAATATAGTAGCTCCTAAATGCTGCAAGTTTTTGTCGTCATCCTCATTATCTTTAAAATATTGGTACAATCCTTCTTGCCTAGCGAGTTCTTCAGCCATTTTCTTCCTTTTATGCCGTCTCCAAGCAGCTTGTTTAAAACATGCTCCCCATGTCCTCCATTGGAATGACTAGTACCTGAAAACGGTAATTTTGAGCTACTTATATAAAAGGGAGTCATTTTTTTTATTGCTTATTCTTGATGGTTTAAATGAGTTTAACTATGGGGTAGGTTAAAAAAAATTTACGATATTTATGAGTAAATTGTAAGAACATTAAAACCCTGTGGGTAATATCTTTTACTTATACTATATATATAGAGGCAATACCTAATAAAACCCTAATGGACCCACCCCACATACCGGGCTTGGGCTTTATTTGTCATTTAATACCCCCTCGCAGTTCGAGCGGCGAAATCATGAAAGCTCGAACTGGAGTAGTAAACTAAGAAAGCAAAATAAAACAATAACCAAAATTAAAACGGGATAACCCAAAATATCCCTTATTCTAATTTTTTGTTTACGGATAACCAAAGTATCCGAAGGATAAACCAAAGTATCCCAAACAGTCGTTTCGGGAATAAGAAACCTTAGATTCGACACAAAAAAATTCGTCTCGAGAATAAGAACCCTAGATTCGACACCAATAAAAGTCGTCTCAGTAATAATAACCCTAGATTCGACACCAACAAAAATTGTCTCGAAAATTGATACCCTGGATTCGACATAAAACAAAAACAAACAACTAAATAACTAAAAATTATTATTTTTTCTTCTGCTTTTTTTTTCAACCCATGGTCACATCATATATTAATAACAATAAGATAAAATATTAGTAACTGATCTCATACATAATACGTGTCCACATCATCCTAAACAACCATAATATTATAATGATTTACATTATCTTTTGACTAACCACCGACTCCCGCCCTCATCGGATACTCACCAACGACTAATGATCATTAGGATACTTGATATCATTCTCGTACCTTTCCAGATTTTTGACCCAACGAGATGTATCAAACAGAGAAAAAAATAGGGTTTTAAAGTAGGGGTGTCCAAAAAAACCGAGGAACCAAAAGAACCGAAGAACCGTACCGGTACCGACCGGGAATGGGACCGTATATTAGAACCATGGTACGGTTCTTGGTTCCTAAAATTCCAAATTTTCGGTTCTTGGGACGGTTCGGGTCGGAACCGTCCGGTTCTGGTACTTTCCCGAAAGAACCGACTTTTATGAAAATATGTAATTTTATAGGCTTTGTTTGAGACATTGGGTACATGCAAGTATTTGGCCTTTAAAGAAAATAGAAAAACCCTACATAAACCTAAAAACCCATAAACCTTAACCTTTAATCCATTGATTCCATTCAAATATTCAAACATCACTTATCAACATGAAAGCAAGTTTTTCTAAACTGGAATATCGAGTATGCGCATAGCCGCATATTGAACAATTTTATGTTGCTCAGTAACAACTAACAAGAAGTTGTAGTTAACTGTTGGTATTTATTGTTCATCAAATGTAATGATAAAATTCGAGAAACAATTAACGATTATGGCGACTATATGGTCACCATGTAAGTTATTATAAGCTAGTCACCATGATTGATGTATAATATTCTCAATGAGTTTGCAATTATTTTTGTGGATAATGAGTTTGCTATATCGGATATATTTTGTTTGTTTGTTTGTAAGTCAAGTTGTGTAATATTATTAAGGTTGCCAACTTCTTTCGAAGTTCTACGAACCGAGTACCATAATTTCACATCCATCCAAACATATTTTTTTTAACACTTCGGTACTCATGGGAATTACCGAAAATTCCCGTACCAGAACCGAGTACCCTACCGGAACCGAACCGAAAAACTTGGGACGGTTCTTGGTTCCACTTTTTCCTTATTTTCGGTTCTCGGTTCTTTCGGTTCCGGTTCCGGTTCCGGTTCGGGACGTTTCCAGTACCATGGACACCCCTATTTTGGAGACTTTTTTTGTTGTTGACGATAGGTAGGTTTGGCGGGGTGGCCTAGAGGAGGTGGCTCTGCGTAGCCAGTATGAGGATCAAACCCTCTCTGATACCATGTTAGAACATTAAAACCCAGTGGGTAATATCTTTTATTGATATGATATATATAGAGCCAACACATAATAAAACCCTAATGGACCCAACCCCACATACGAGGCTTGGGCTTTATTTGTCATCTAACATAAACTTCATAAAAATGTTTTTGCACCAATCCATTTTGACCCACACCAGTACATGAATGCGTTTTAAGTGCAAATGATTCGACTTCATTTAGTGCTTGGATAGTTCGAGTTGATGATGGAAGATTAACATTTGAGTCTGGTGTCAAAACCCAAGTCAACAATTCTTCACCACAAAAGTCACCAGCATTGCGAGTAATTGAGCTAAAGAATCCCGAGTGTCCTCCATTGGTTGTAGGGATCTCAAGTTGACCTCTTATTTCGAAAGTCATCTCGTTGACTGGATCCCCTTTACGAGCCAAATACTGACCTTTCGTGCTTAATGATTAAACAAGGTGTTCACATATCACATGCAAGATTTGATCATCATCCATTTGTGAAAAAATTGAACCTGCAAGATATGACACTCAAAGTCTCATATAGCTATGGGACGTGAATAAGGAAAAGATAATTAAAGAACTTTCACGTTTAACAAGGGCTAAGCAAAGATGCCTTTGAATTTTGTTAATTAATGGCCTTCGATTATATCTTGTTTCTTCAATATGCAACTTCTTTGAATCAGTATGAATGAACAAGTGTTTAGGACAGAAACTTGCAGGCGAATAAACAAAGTAACAATAATAAACACCGATAAGAACTTGTATCTGAAACTCAAAAACATGTAATGAATCATTATTGGATTGATTATAATGCTCGATTGTTATTGATTTACAACTGATATTGTCTACAGACTATTGTACCTATTTATACTCCATGAATCGCTGCCATCATAAAGAGGAAATGATTCTACAAATGTAAACGACACTTTTAAATGTTACAACCCTTTCAAATGGTTATATTTATTGACCCAGCCCAATACTAAGTTTCGGTTTTACCGAAACTTTACAAATACTTATAAAAAACACTAAAGTACCCCTAACATTTGCTTCTATAATATTAAGGTCCAACATTCACCCCCTATTATTATAGACTGCAATCGAGTCTTCTTTACTTGACTTTCTTCTTCCATTTGGTGCATTCACGTGCAAAATGACTTAAGTCACCATACTCATAGTATCTCATTTTATTCTTGCTTTGTTCTCCTTGCCTTGTATCTCTTTCTCGTCCTTTTCCTACTTTGTTAAAGTTTCTTCCTCTTCCTTGATTGCTTGAACTTTCTATCAAAAGTTTGTCTTGATAGTTTTCTTCATGTTCGTCTTGACTTTTGAGGCATTCGTCAAAAGCAGTTAATTTTTCAATGGCTTCTTCAAACAACATTTTGTCTAAATCTTGACATTATTCGATAGACATCACGATAGGTAGAAACTTCTTTGGAACAGAGTTAAGTATTTTCCTTACTAGCACCTTATCTTCTAACGTTTCACCAAGGCCTTTAAACTTGGCCTTTATACTACTTAACTTTCCTCTATAGTCACTTACTTTTTCGTTTGGTTTCATCCTTAGCATCTCTAGTTCACTCCTCAAGGTTTGTAGTCGTGCTTTTTGGACAAGATCGGCTCCCAAATACTTAACTTTGATCGAGTCCCATACTTCCTTTGCAGTCGAGTATTGTGCAACTTGCATTAAAACATATTGTGGCAATGTTTGAAAGATCATTGCCATTGAGGTGTTTTCCTTCTTCTCATTTGTTGCTTCTCCTTCTTTTGTAACTATCATTCCCCAATTACCATATGCCTTCAATATTGTCTCCATCATAATTGCTCATGTTGTGTAGTTTGTTTCGGTTAGTTTTGGACATTGAAGTGCTATGTTTTGGTCATGTATAATTGTGGATGGTTCCCCAGTTGTCATCCTGCTAGCTTTCTTACTTCCTTCCTTTCTTTCTTACTTGTGATCGTATGATCAGTTCGTACTTTCTTTGAAACACAAAGGTTTCTCTTACTTTGATAAAGTTTGGTCTTTCTTACTTGGTATGAAACACTAAAGTGTCTCTTTGACCAAAAATTGATCTTTTTACTTACTTTAAAACACTAGCATTTTTTCTAACTTACTTACTTTGAAAACACTAGAGTTTGCACTTACTTACTTTGAAACACTAACATTTTCTTTACTTACTTTGGAAATACTAGAGTTTTCTTATTTACTTCAAAACACCAAGGTTTCGTTAAACACTAGGTTCCTTAAAAAAATGATAGGTTTCTTTCTTACTTATTACTTTGTGAACCACAAGGGTTCGGATTCTTACTTCTAGTTTTCTAGTTTATTAATCTAAAAAAAATGTTTTTTTGTTTCTTTTAAAATAAAAAATATACAGACTTAATCGTACTTTCTTACTTTCTAACCCTTTTATATAATTCTAAATCTAATATTGAAATTTATAAAGTGAAAGCGAGAAGCACTTATTCAAAACAATTACTTACAATCTTCTTTCTTCATGTGGTCGCTACAAAAGTTGTACAACAACCAATCACCTTTTATCCTTGCTTTTCAATCGATGGCCACTTGCATACGTTCTTCCCTGGGTCGATTGACTCTTGCTTTGATACCATTGTTGATTAATGGCCTTCGATTATCTCTTTTTTCTTCAATCCGCAACTTCTTTGAATCGGTATGATAGAATAAGTATTTGGGACATAAACTTGCAGGCGAATAAACAAAGTAACAATAATAAACACTGATAAGAGCTTGTATCTGAAACTCATAAACATGTAATGAATCGTTCTTTGATTGATTATAATGATCGATTGTTATTGATTTACAACTAATATTGTTTCAGACCCTTGAACCTATTTATACTACATGAATCGCTGCGATAATAAAGAGGAAAACGATTCTACAAAAGTAAACGACACTTCTAAACGTTACAACCCTTTCTAAACGGCTATATTTCTTGACCCAGCCCAATACTAAGTTTCGGTTTTACCGAAACTTTACAAATACTTATATAAAACACTAAAGTACCCCTAACATTTGCTTCTATAACATTAAGGTCCAACAAATTTGGCATCTTAAGTCCAAAGGTAAAGCAGGAAGGATATGTTCCTCACCAACTCCTCTTGTTTCAAGCAATTTGTATTGAACAAACCTAATAATTTTTTCATGTAAATCGGCACGCAATTGTCTATGCCTCATCCGTTCCTCGGTGCCTCTTTTCTTGACCCTACACTCTTCATGTCTCGCTGTCTATACAACATATTCAGAATCATATCAAACCATCATTCTTCATGTTCTTTGGTTCTTATATAGTGCCACAAGGCAATTAAAGTCCATATCACTTGCTACCGCAGATAGCCAAATAAACGGGGTGGATAACGGGTCAAAATGCGTACATTTTGGTATTAGACGCCTTGGTTCAAGGTCAATCTATTGTTGAATGGACCTCGAACACTTTTGTCCAGAATTTAAACTTACATATTTTTTGTTAGATATGATTACAAAAAACTATATTGTTACAATATTAACCCGTCATACTTAAAGGAGTCAAAGTACATTGTGGACGAAATGTTACAGTACTAAATTTTTTTCTAGATTATCTGCATTAAAAGTACATTGTGGACAAATTTCGAACCTTAAGGATCAGAAATAATCCAAATTTACCCATCATACTTACATGGGTCAAAATTGCCACATCTACTTGTTAAAAGTAAAGACAGCATGAAGTATATTATCCACATACCTGCATTTTACTAATGAGAAAACAGAATATAGCCAAGCCTCCAAGACTATTCATTTAAATTTAAATATTACAAAAAAATGAACCTATTTGCGCTATGTTTGTGGTTTTAATTTCCGCGTTGTTGGTGGTACTTATGAGCCAAGTCCCCGTAATGGATGCCACAAATTGCAACTACTTGGAGCTAGTGGCATGTGCCGGTGATATCACGTCCCCTCAACCACCATCGACAGACTGTTGCTCAGGGGTAAAGGAACAAAAGCCTTGCTTTTTTTGGTACCTACGCAACCGAAAACTTCAACCATACGTCACTCATTAGGAGGCACGGCGAGTTGCTATACAGTGTGGCGTTACCCTTCCTAACTGCAAGAAAATGATTTTCATCTTTGAAGTTATTGTTGTTAAAAATTATAAGCTCTACTTCGTTGTTACTTGATCCCCAAATTGTTATCTGATCAACCTATACATAAGAGCATTGGGTATGGTTAATAATTAAATTTATGTTTGATGTTACTTTTTGCTATAAAGTTGATAAAAAAAAGTATTTTGCGTAGTATGATAATCAATTTTGATATATCTGTGTGTATATTGTAAATTACATGTAAAAATGCATGCAAAGTAAATTAATATAAATTGAGACATCGAGTAGATAATGAGGTAAGATAAGTGGGAGCGCGGTACAGATTGGATTGAACGGAAATGACAGACAAGGAAAATGACACATACAAGAATAAAAAGTTATAGACCTTGTTGCATATGCCTCAACGCCCAAACACCATTTAACTAACTACTTTGTATAATATAAGAAAACTAATTAATCATCAAGCTAGCTTCGGCAATATAATGGTATTAAACTGCAACTGATGAACTTTGTCAAACTAAACTAACACAAAGCCACAAAGACTTAAACTGTATATACATGAAAGGAAAATGTGAGTATACGATTAAGTAACCACTTTAGTTATTGTCTTTTAGAATAAGAGCAACCACTTTGGTTAAATTATAAGTATTCAATCAAATATTACTATATATCTATAACGAGGCCCATTGCTTTCATAGAAAATTGACTTTGTGATTCGCGTTTTAAAAAAAATGAATGATAATATCATGTAATCTACAAATGTTTTACAACTAATTAGTTGAAGGGCATTTCACAGACATACTCGTACTACTTGTGGTCATGCCCTTTCCATTTAAACTATATATATGGCTCTAAGTCACCCTATCTCTTTGCTCTAGTGGTATATGAGTGGTCCATGGGTGTGGGTTCAAATCTCGTAGGAAACATATGCGAGATACTATTTGTGACATGTCGGTATATGTACGTAATAAATTGCCGTTTAAAAAAAATGATTCAAAGTTCAAAATCATATCTCCAAATCCAAACTATGATGAATATAATATAATTTCCGTATTTCATTTTATGAACAAAAACATTCATTTCATCCAAAACTATTATCCTTTATCCCTGGTGATTATTTGTAGAAACATTGCCCGGCAGTCGTTTATATGTTTCGTAGCTTTGTTTAGGTGTCCGTTGTGTCAAGCAAAGGAATTACGTTGTGGTGCATATAACAATGAATTATTATTTGTAAATTTACGTTGTCCAAATTAAAAACGAAAAAACGCGAGATACTTTTTTTATTGTGTAGGGTTAAGCTAATTAAATCATACTACGTAACATAGTAAATTAACATGATAGTAAAGAAAACTACATATATTAATGATTACTGATTCCCACCATATCAAGTGATTGCTCAAATTTATTGCCAAACCAACAAAAGTCTAATTTAACATGTGAACTTTAAAGCTTATAAACCTGTAATGATTCATACTATTGATCAAGCAATACTTTTATCTTATATATAAAAGTTACATATATATTGGTGAATTATTTACATAGTTATAGTCATGATTTCACAAGTCACAACTTTCCAAAGTGTAATGATTAATACAGCTATGTAACCGTATGTACGTATGCTAATATGTGAAAGAACGACTTTACGTACCCATAGGGCTATAGGATCGTTGTTTGTACAAATTTGGTTATTTGCATGTAAACTGTGATAGATTTAGTATTAAAAGTTAACATCGCACCACAACACTGTTTAATAATTTTCGATTAAAAATACAATCTTGTAAACCGAACGAAATCCAATGTCAGATGGACATTAAATTGGTACCTACTCATTTCAATCTATAAATTGTGTCCCGCTCCATTGTTCAAACCACAACACTCTTTCTTAACAAATATTACTCCAAAATGATGAGATACTCCATGACTTGTTGTGTGTTTGTACTTTCTGCATTATTGGTTGCGTTCATGAGCCAAGTTCCATGCATGGATGCAGCGAACTGCCCCTACATGGAGCTTCTAGCATGTGCAGATACATTCATGTCCCCTGTAGAACCATCAAGCGAATGTTGATCTAAGGTAAAGGAACAAGAGAATTGCTTTTGTGAGTATGAACGCGCCGGCTCCTCACTCCCCCAGCATACCAAACCACAGGATGGTCAGTTGCTTGCACGAAAATGTGGGATTCCCCTTCCTAAATGCTAGAGAATGATTTCGCTGTGATCTTAGAAAAATTATAATTTATACTGCATAATTACTTGGTCTATGGTTACTTTTTATGTATGCAGACCATGATAACATGAAAAAAAGAATAAAAGGTGAAATTGAATAAAGTGACTTCTTTTACTTCTTGGTTTGTGTTTATGTTAGAATTGTTAGCAGTATTATTGTACATATTTAGGCCTTGTATCATGTTATGGGCTCAAGCCCATGATCTCATAGGGTTTCCTGTATATTAATATGTCTCGTATGAGACTTGTATCAATCAAGCAAATTACATTGAATAATATATCAATCACATTATTATACATGGTTTCAGAGAAATCTTTCCCTTAAATAAATTCACTGCCTTGTCTCTCCTCCCTCTCCTCTTCACTGTCGCAGGTTCTCTTCTCCATCTCACCCCTCAAATCTCTCATATCTATCTCACCCCTGCTCTCATCATGACTGTCATCGATCCCCCTTCTCATCCCACAATCCTTCTCTCCGAAAAACTCATGGCAATCACCAACTTAAACAACATAATCCCGGTAAAACTCGACGTCGATGAGATGAACTACTCATCATGGGTTTACTTCTTTACCCATTTTTGTCGCGGGAACCTTCTAATGGATCACCTTGAAACCAAGAGTGGTCCAGATGCTGCAACCACCTCATCCCCGCCCGATGCGGAATGGCTCAAAATAGATTCCATTCTACTTTCTTGGATCTTTGTAACAATATCCAAAACCCTTCAACAACGACTAGTTGTTGCAAACCCTAAAACCACACATGAAGCATGGGAAACCCTAGCCGCCATTTTTTCCGACAACAAAAGAACTCGCTCCATTGCCTTGAAAGCGGAGCTACGTTCATTAAAACTTGGTGATATGGGCATTGATGCCTATTTTCGCAAGATTGAGTCCATTGCAACTATCTTGAATAGCCTTGGTTCGAGTTTAGATGACGATGACGTAGTGACTTTTGCCTTGGAAGGGTTACCCGCAAGGTTCGATAATGTAGCGACAATTATTGCTCATAGGGATCCCTTTCCCGACCTCAAAACCGTTCGCTCCATGCTCACCACGGAAGAGATGCGGTTAAAGGCTCGTACCAACGACACTTTATCCGATTCCACCTCCTCTTCACCCATGGTTCTTCTAGCAAACACCGCTCCCAACCCTCGCCGGTCATCCACTTCCATGGACAAAGTTCACAAGCCTTGTATTCATTGGAGCAAAGGCTCGTGTCGATTTGGGGCTTCCTGTAGGTTTTTACATAATGGGACGCATGGTTTACATGCAAATATTGCTTCCCAAACTACAAACCAGTTATCATCCAATGATATAACAACTTTACAACACCTTTTGGCCAAACTTGGATGCACTGGAACCAACAGTGGACCCACACCAACCCCTACGCACCCTCCTATTGCCCTTATGACGGGTTCACCATCCTTTGGACCCCCTGCTACCTCGTCAGGCCCCCCTAACCTTCGTGAACCCCCACATTCATGGCATGCCAGGCCAGTCCGTGGTATACTCAATACCTGCCCAGTCAAATTATCCCACGGGTCAGTTTAATTATACGGTTCAGCAGCAAGGTCCTCCACCGGTCCAACAGCAGGTTCACCAAACAGTCCAACTACCGCAGTCCATGCACCAGGTTCAACCAGCAGGAGTTCAATATGGTTTTGGCCAGCCGGTTCAAACCGCTGGCCTCCTTGGATCTGCACCAGTTCACGCAGCTCAGTCAAACTCAGCAGGGGGTTCGTTAGGAGCAGTTATGGGTCAGGAGACTATTTTACCACATGCCTTTGCCACAACCACCCTTCATGAACCCGCTCCCGATAATTGGAACATGGATACAGGTGCGTCGTCTCACCTTAATGACTCGGTTAATAATCTTAGTAATGTTTTTAATTCTAGCATTTATTCATCTGTTGCGGTTGGTGACGATCACACTATTCCTGTCACCAACTCTGGCCATAGCATTTTACCAACTCCTTATCGACCGCTACACCTAAATAATGTTCTAATCACTCCTAATATTGTTAAAAACTTAATCTCTGTTCGTCAGTTTGTTTGTGAAAATTATTGCACTGTTGAATTTGATCCCTTTGGTTTCTCTGTTAAGGACTTCCAAACCCGTCAGGTGCTGCTCCGCTGTGATAGCACTGGCGACCTCTACCCTGTCACTAAGCCATCTCCTATACCGCAAGCCTACCTCACAAGTCAATATACGTGGCATCAACGTCTTGGACATCCAGGATGTGAAGTGTTGCGTCATGTTATTTCTAACAATTCAATTTCTTGTAATAAATAGAAATCCCCCGTGCTTTGTCATGCTTGTCAACTTGGCAAACACGTGCGACTTCCATTTGTCAGTTCTCCTACTTTAGTTCAAACTTGTTTTGATATTATTCACTCGGATTTGTGGACTTCCCCTATACCGAGCTTATCTGGTTTTAAATATTATGTTATCTTTTTGGATCATTATTCTCAATTTGTATGGGTTTATCCGTTAGTTCATAAATCTGATGTTCTGTCCAAATTTACATTATTTCGAAACTTTGTCAAAACACAATTCAACCGTGAAATAAAATATTTTCAGTGTGACCATGGTGGTGAATTTGATAACCATGCTTTTCATAAACTATTTAACGACAATGGGATCCATTTTCGTTTCTCCTGTCTCCGCACCTCACAACAAAATGGTAAATCTGAACACATGATTCGCACCATTAACAACCTTATCCGCACCCTACTTTTTCAAGCTCACCTACCCCCAAACTACTGGGTTGAGGCCCTCAACATGGCTGTTTACCAACTAAATATTCTACCCTCACGTGCCATTGATAACAACATTCCTCTTACACGCTTATTTGGCACCTCTCCTGACTACCGTCTTTTACGTGTATTCGGGTGTCTCTGTTACCCCCATATAGACACTAACCACAAACTTGGACCGCGTGCCACACCCTGCTTATTTTTTGGACATGCCACCAATCATCGTGTATATCATTGCTTAGACCTAACCACCAATACAATCATCATATCTCGCCACGTCACTTTTGACGAAACCGTTTTTCCTTTTGGCACCACCACCCCCACCTCGAAACCATCCTACGACTTTTTAGATGATTCACCTAACATTATTTCCATCCTTATAAAACTAACCCCAACTCCCCCAACACAACCAACCCCACCTGGGCCTACACAATCAACCTCACCCTCTTCCCCCATACTAGAACCTCCTATACTAGACCCCCCATCTACCCCCATTGTGGCATCACCGGTTGTACCTCCCTCACCAACCCCTCTCCCCTCTCCAACACCCCAAATGGCCCCCCACCTCCATTACCCATGACCTCCCCCATATTGCTGACCCTAACCCAATCACGCAGTCGGTTCATCCCATGGTTACACGATCTCGTGTCGGGACTACCCGTCCCAATCCTCGTTACGCTTGTCATGTGTCCACTGTTTCCCCTTTACCTCGTTCCTATACCGCCGCTTTCCATGACCCCAATTGGTTAAATGCTATTTATGATGAATTTAATGCTCTGATTAAAAGCAAAACTTGGATTCTTGTACCTCGTCCTCAGGCCACCAATATTGTTCGTTGTATGTGGTTATTTCGCCACAAGTACTTGGCTGACGGTACTCTCAGTCGCTACAAGGCTCACCTTGTTGCGAATGGTAGCACTCAGATAGAGGGGGTTGATGTTGATGAGACCTTTAACCCGGTTGTTAAACCGGCACTATATGACTGTTCTCGGTTTAAAGCGCCGACATTGGCCGGTTCACAAGCTTGATGTTAAGAATGCCTTTCTCCATGGGGATTTATCTCGAGATCGTTTACATGCGCCACCACCGGTTTCTCGTGATACGAGCACCCAGATTATGTTTGTTTGTTACGAGATCACTGTATGGGTTGAAACAAGCTCCGGGCTTGGTTTCAACGTTCGCTACATATGTTCTTGGGATTGGCTTTACACATAGTCATTTGTGACACCTCTCTGCTTATCTATCATCGGGACCTATAATCGCTTATCTTTTACTATATGTTGATGATATTGTCTTGACCGCTTCTTGATAGACTTCTACAGCGTATTATTACATCTCTACATCAGGAGTTCTCTATGACAGACTTGGGTACTCTTAACTATTTTTTGGGCATATCACATTTACACATGACTCTTCCGGTATGTTTCTATCACAACGCAAGTATGCTACAGAGATCCTTGAGCGTGCTCACATGACTGATTGCAATTCCAGTCGGACTCCGGTTGACACTGAGTCTAAACTGGGGGCTGATGGCATTTTGGTATCTGATCCCACATTATACAGGAGTCTTGCAGGGTCACTTCAGTACCTCACTTTCACTCGACCTGATATATCTTATGCAGTACAGCAGATGTGTCTTCATATGCATGATCCGCGGGAGCCTCACTTCTCTGCTCTCAAACGGATTTTGCGCTACATACAGGGAACTTTGGATTATGGGTTGCAACTGTATTCATCGTCTACTACCTCATTAGTTGCTTATTCTGATGTTGATTGGGCTGGGTGTCCATCTACTCGGCGGTCCACCTCTGGCTATTGTGTATTTCTTGGCAACAATTTACTATCATGGTCCTCTAAGCGCCAACCGACATTGTCTCGCTCTAGTGCTGAGGCTGAATATCGCGGGGTTGCCAATGCGGTTGCTGAGACATGTTGGTTGCGGAATCTTCTTCGAGAGCTTCATACTCCAGTTTCTTCTGCAACTCTTGTATACTGCGATAACGTCAGTTCCGTCTACATGTCCTCGAATACGTTTCAACATCAACGGACCAAACACATTGAGATTGACATTCACTTTGTTCGGGATTTGGTAGCTGCAGGTCAAGTTAGAGTCCTTCATGTGCCTTCTCGTTTTCAGTTTGCGGATATCTTCACCAGGGGACTTCCCTCAGCTCTATTTGAAGAATTTCGTGACAGTTTGAGTGTTCGGCGTCCTCCCGATCAAACTGCAGGGGAATGTTAGCAGTATTATTGTATATATTTAGGCCTTGTATCATGTTATGGGCTTAAGCCCATGATCTCATAGGGTTTCCTGTATATTAATATGTCTCGTATGAGACTTGTATCAAGCAAGCAATTACATTGAATAATATATCAATCACATTATTCTACAAGAATTAACATTTTACAGCAGGTAGTCATGGGCACCATAACCACTAGTCTTACTTTGTCCCATTTCACTATGCATTCTATTACATAACAATTTTGCCTCATGCTCTTTTTGTTGGCATTTATGTTGAGGTTTGCAAGTTTTTGCATGGTTGAAGCAAAAGGTACAAATTGTCTATGTGGTGACTTATTGTACACATTATGCAGCTTGCGGTATAAGCTTATGAAGTAGAAACTACCCATGTGTATATGTGTGTATGGCTGACCAAGTCAAACAAGAAAGTAGGAGAGTGGGGTAGATTTGGAAGGCATTCTTCGAATGCAACCATCTCCCCATGACCCTAGTTTTTTGCCTTCAACTAAGAACATGGGTTAACTCCTTGTTTTGCTTATCATGACCCTATATAAATGAGTTATAGCAACTCCTCTTAAATATATAAACAACAGAATATACACACAAATCATAGTTTCAAAGAGCTTCTAACTTGCTCTATCTTGCCTCTTCATATTGTCATATTGCGATTTTCTGCTCCGTCATTTACATTGCGTTGTAATTGTTCGCTGACAATAGACAACGTGGGTCTGCATCAATCCTGGGGTCGTTACGTAGGAGGCTTGCAGCGAATCGAGCACGTAAACACCTTTTAAGGACAGGGAATATCTTCCCGTGCTAGACTCTTTAACGGGTGTTTTGTTTGTGTCGTACAGAGAAGACAACACGCTGATCGATTTAGTGATTGCTTCTAGTAGTTGCTTTTGCTACTAGTGTGGATATATGTCACAGAGGGATCTTTGTATTGCTAAAGGCTGTTGGAGTCATCATACTGTATGTATGTTGTTTTGTTCCCATTTAACAGGTTTCATTTATTTAGTTGTTATGTTCTATATCAATCGTAGTTGATAAAGTTTGTGTTGTCTCAATTATCTCATCGTCATTTTCTTACGCTAGTAGTAAACAAATATTCTTAAAAAACAAATATTTTACAACTAGATTCCAACACTTTTTGTCATCACGCCTAGGCATTGTATGTCCCATACTCCCAGGGTTCATGTGTAATGAGGTTAGTAACGTAGTCATTACAATGTATAACAGATGACATGCTAATTTCAACATGGCTATGATGAAAAGATGTGCATGGATAATAAAACATAATGTGTGCATGGAAAGACCCATGCAAGCTTCCCATGAAACCAAGTACATACCAAAGATCTACTTTTCCTTTTGATAAGTCACGGTGAGACATATACGAACTCCCCATGGAGCCATAGAAACATGAGCTTCAAAAAGTTTTACCTTGTCATTAAACAACTTCATGACACATTGAAACTCTATAAATACCAACTACATGTATGAGGTACACACACATCTATTATTTTTAAGCTACAATGACTTATGCATGTGCATACCATAAACCCTTCAAGATCCACCCCTGTAAGTGATATCCGTACTTTAGAGAAATCAGGTTCATCTGGTTTAAACAGTTTCGGCATCTTTAAACTTGCAGCAGAACCTACAATACTTTCTTTGTGACTAATCCCTCTTCTAGTGTTTTAGCAAATCTTGAAGCTAATATAAAAGTAAAAGTAAAGTAAAGTAACTCCCAATACCGTCTTCCACGGGTTATGGGTCCCAATACCGTTTTCCACGGTGTATGGGGAGGTTGAGACGTAGACAGCCCTACCCCTACCTAAGGTAGAGAGGCTGCTTCCGGTTCTACCAGAGGTAGAAAAGGACCTCCGGCCTTGCAAGGGGTGAGGATCGAACCCTTGACCTCTGTCTCCAGAGGCAAGGGTGTTAACCACTTGATCCAACCTTGATCTTTTTAAATCTTGAAGCTAATATAGTAGCTCCTAAATGCTGCAAGTTTTGATCGCCATCCTCATCATCTTTAAATTATTGGTAGAATCCTTCTTGCCTAGCGAGTTCTTCAGCCATTTTCTTCCTTTTATGTCGTCTCCAAGCAGCTTGCATAAAACATGCTCCCCATGTCCTCCATTGGAATGACTAGTACCTGAAAACGGTAATTTTGAGCTACTTATATAAAAAGGAGTCATTTTTGTTATTGCTTATTCTTGATGGTTTAAATGAGTTTAACTACATAGGTTCAAAAAAAGTTACGATATTTATGAGTAAACTTCATAAAAAGGCGTTTGCACCAGTCCATTTCGACCCACACTGGTACATGAATGCGTTTAAGTGCAAATGCTTCCACTTCATTTAGTGCTTTGACAGTTCGTGTTGATGATGGAAGATTAAAATTTGAGTCAGGTGTCAAAACCCAAGTCAACAATTCTTCACCACAAAAGTCACCAGCTTTGCGAGTAATTGAGCTAAAGAATCCCGAGCGTCCTCCATTTGTTGTAGGAATCTCGAGTTGACCCATTATTACAAATGTCATCTCGTTCACTGGATCCCCTTCACGAGCCCAATACTGACCTTTCGTGCTTAATGATTAAACAAGGTGTTCACATATCACATCCCGGAGTTGATCATCATCCATTTGTGAAAAAAATTGAACCTGTAAGATATGACACTCAAAGTCTCATATAGCTATGGGACGTGAATAAGGAAAAGAAAATTAAAGAAATTTCACGCTTAACAAGGGCTAAGCGAAGATGCCTTTGAATTTGACGTCTTAGGTCCAAAGGTAAAGCATGAAGGATATGTTCCTCATCAACTCCTCTTATTGCAAGCCATTTCTATTGAACAAACCTACGAATTTTTTGTTGTAAATCGGCAGGCAATTGTCTATGCCTCATCCGTTCCTCGGTGTCTCTTCTCTTGGCCCTGTACTCTTCATGTCTCGCTGTCGTAGATTGTTGGTACGTCTGTATAACATATTCAGAATCATATCAAACCATCATTCATCATGTTCTTTAGTTCTTATATAGTGCCACAAGGCAATCAAAGTCCATATCACTTGCTACCACAGATAGCCAAATAACGGGGTGGATAACGGGTCAAAATGCGTACATTTTGGTATTGGATGACTTGGGTCAAGGTCAATCTATTGTTGAATCGACCTTGAACACTTTTGTCCATAATTTAAACTTACATATTTTTGTTAGATATGATTACAAAAAACTATATTGTTACAATATTAATCCATCATACTTAAAGGGGTCAAAGTACATTGTGGACGAAATGTTACAATACTAAACTTTTTTTCTAAATTATCTGCATTAAAAGTAACTCGTGGACGAATTTCGAATCTTAAGGATCAGAAATAATACAAATTTTCCCATCATACTTACATGGGTCGAAATTGCCACCTCTACTTGATAAAACTGAAGACAAAGATGAAGTATATTATCCGCATACCTGCATATTACTAATGAGAAAACACAATATAGCCAAGCCTCCAAGACTATTCCTTTAAATTTAAATATTACAAAAAAATGAAGCTATTTGCGCTATGTTTGTGGTTTTAGTTTCTGCGTTGTTGGTGGTACTCATGAGCCAAGTCCCCGTAATGGATGCCACAAATTGAAACTACTTGGGGCTTGTGGCATGTGCCGGTGCTATCACGTCCCCTCAACCACCTTCGACAGACTGTTGCTCAGGGGTAAAGGAACAAAAGCCTTGCTATTTCAGGTACCTACGCAACCCACAACTTCACCCATACTTCACTCGTTAGGAAGCACGACGAGTTGCTATACAGTGTGGCGTTACCCTTCCTAAATGCTAGAAAATGATTTTCATCTTTGAAGTTATTGTTGTTAAAAATTATAAGCTCTACTTTGTTGTTACTTCTTCCCAAATTGTTATCCGATCAAGCTATACATAAGAGCATTGGGTATGGTTAATAGGGAAGAGATCTAGTGAGAAGAAAAAATAAAATGAGAAGAGTGAGAAATATTCTGAGCCACACATTTCAAATGAAAAAAAGAAATTTAAGGGGAGATGCATCTACTTTTGTAAGTGCATCCAAATGTCTTGGTTGTGGTTTCTTCTGATTCTTCTCATTTCAACTTTATTTCTCATTTGATCCTCACTAATGGTTAATAATTAAATTTTTGTTTTATGTTAGTTTTTGCAATAAAGTTGATAAAAAAATGTATTTTGCGTAGTATGATAATCAATTTTGATATATATATATATATATATATATATATATATATATATATATATGTGTATATTGTAAATTACATGTAAAAATGCATGCAAAGTAAATTAATATAAATTGAGACATCGAGTAGATAATGAGGTGAGATAAGTGGGAGGACGGTAGAGATTGGATTGAACGGAAATGACAGACAAGGAAAATGACACATACAAGAATAAAAAGTTATAGACCTTTTTGCATATGCCCCAACGCCCAAACACCATTTAACTAACTACTTTGTATAATATAAGAAAACTAATTAATCATCAAGCTAGCTTCGGCAACGGTATTAAACTGCAACTGATGAACTTTATCAAACTAAACTAACACAAAGCCACAAAGACTTAAACTGTATATACATGAAAGGAAAATGTGAGTATACGATTAAGTAACCACTTTAGTTATTGTCTTTTAGAATAAGAGCAACCACTTTGGTTAAATTATAAGTATTCAATCAAATATTACTATATATCTATAACGAGGCCCATTGCTTTCATAGAAAATTGACTTTGTGATTCGCATTTTAAAAAAAATGAATGATAATATCATGTAATCTACAAATGTTTTACAACTAATTAGTTGAAGGGCATTTCACAGACATGCTCGTACTAATATACTCATCTCTTGCGGTCATGCCCTTTCCATTTAAACTATGAGTATATATATGGTTCTAAGTTACCTTATCTCTTTGCTCTAGTGGTATGTGAGAGGTCCATGGGTGTGGGTTCAAATCTCGTAGGAGACATATGCGAGATATTATTTGTGACAGGGTGGTATAGGTACGTAATAAATTGTCGTTTAAAAAAAATGATTCAAAGTTCAAAAGTGTACCTCCAAATCCAAACTATGATGAATATAATATAATTTCCGAATTTCATTTTATGAACAAAAACTTTCATTTCATCCGAAACTATTATCCTCTATCTCTGATGATTATTTGTAGAAGCATTGCCCGGTAGTCGTTTATAAGTTTCTTAGTTTTGTTCACGTGTCCATTATGTCAAGCAAAGGAATTACGTTGTGGTGCATATAACAAAGAATTATTATTTGTAAATTTACATTGTCCAAATTAAAAATGAAAAAGCGCGAGATACTTTTTTATTGTGTAGGGTTAAGCTAATTAAATCATACTACGTAACATAGTAAATTAACATGATACTAAAGAAAACTACATATATTAATGATTAATGATTCCCACCATATCAAGTGATTGCTCAAATTTATTGCCAAACCAACAAAAGTCTAATTTAACATGTGAACTTTAAAGCTTATACACCCGTAATGATTCATACTAATGATCAAGCAATACTTTTATCTTACATATAAAAGTTACATATATATTGGTGAATTATTTACACAGTCATAGTCATGATTTAACAAGTCACAACTTTCCAAAGTGTAATGATTAATACAGCTATGTAACCGTATGTATGTATGCTAATATGTGAAAGAACGACTTTACGTACCCATAGGGCTATAGGATCGTTGTTTGTACAAATTTGGTTATATGCACGTAACCTGTGATAGATTTAGTATTAAAAGTTAACATCGCACCACAACAGTGTTTAATGATATTCGATTAAAAATACAATCTTGTAAACCGAACGAAATCCAATGTCGGATGGACATTAAATTGGTACCTACTCATTTTAATCTATAAATTGTGTTCCGCTCCATTGTTCAAACCACAACACTCTTTCCTTAACAAATATTTCTCCAAAATGATGAGATACTCCATGACATGTTGTGTGTTTGTACTTTCTGCATTATTGGTTGCGTTCATGAGCCAAGTTCCATGCATGGATGCGTCAAAATCAAAACTGCCCTACGAGCTTCTAGCATGTGCAGATACATTCTTGTCCCCTGTAGAACCATCAAACGAATGTTTCTCTAAGGTAAAGGAACAAAAGAATTGCTTTTGTGAGTATGAACGCTCCGACCCCCTCACTGCCCCATGTGTAAGATACCAAACCACGGGGATGCTCTTTGCTCGCACGACAATGTGGGATAACCCTTCCTAAATGCTAGAGAATGATTTATTTGTGATCTTAGAACAATTATAATTTATCGTGCATAATTACTTGGTCTATGGTTACTTTTTATGTATGCAGACCATGATAACATGAAAAAAAGAATAAAAGGTGAAATTGAATAAAGTGACTTGTTTTACTTCTTGGTTTGTGTTTATGTTAGAATTAACATTTCACAGCAGGTGGTCATGCGCACCATAACCACTGGTCTTACTTTGTCCCATTTCACTATGCATTCTATTGCATAACAATTTTGCCTCATGCTCTTTTTATCATCACGTATGTTGGAAAATTTAGTGCACTTGTGGGAATAGTTCAAACCTTGTAATGGGTTAGGAGGTACGCAGTGTACACCCATAAGGTCCATGAACACCCTGACTCTTGTAGTGGTTTGTATTGGTAGTGCTTGGTGAAAGTACTGTTTTGGTTACCACTGATTATCATGTGTTTCCAGTGGCGATACTTCCATAGCTTGATCGCTTGTTTCCACCGAAGTGGTGTTTTTCGAGTAGTGTTTACATGAAGCGTGGTGTTTCCACAGAAGCGGTGTAACCACGATAGCACTATGGTAAAGATGTCTTACGATGAAATGCTGCTTGTAATCGGTTTTGACCTATTCAAGTGGCAGTTTCAAGCGCTTAATGACCACGTTTAATTGGTAATGTAACCACTAACGGCTATAATGGGGATAATTATGAGGCTATTAATGGGTCGATTAATACTCATAATTCCATTGAATTAGCCGATGGTATTATCCTATAAATAGGATATCTGATTATGCATGATGAAGGATACACGAAAACACTAAACACATAAGTGCAAGGGTTATTGAATTGTGCCTAATTCTATAACACATTTGGTCTTATCCCAAGTAGATATTCGTGATACCCAGGCATTAGGGTCGAATAGTTTACTTTGGAAAGTGATCACACGATTCCATGTGATATCCGGCAACCACCAAGTGTATCGAGCTGACCGTTTATTTGTTTTACTGCGAACGTTGCATTTTATATTGAAGTTGATTATCTTGCCACTGTTTGGGAGATACACCCCAACAATCAAAGTAAACTATTTGTGATAATCAATGGCTGCTGTTACTAACGCATTAATGAAACACATGGCTTCAAACTTTGCCAAGCTTGATAAGTTTGAAGGGGTGGACTTTAGGAGGTGGCAGATGAAGATGCACTTCTTCTGCTCAAGCATGAGTGTGGTTTATGTGCTGACTACTCCAATTCTCGATGATGGGGATGATGCTACGGTTGTTTGCGGATTAGGAGGAGGAGCAAATGGGAGAATGATGACTACATATGTAGAGGTCTTATTCTCAATGGTATGTCTGATTCTCTGTTTGATATTTATCAGAAAATTGAATCTTCCAAAGAATGCGTGGGATTCCTTGGATGCCAAATATATGTGTGAGGATGCATCAAGTAAGAAGTTTCTTGTTAGTAATTTCACAAATTACAAAATGACTGATTCAAGACCAGTTATGGAACAATGCAACGAACTTCTTGGAATACTTGGAAGGTTTACACAACACAATATGAACATGGATGAGGCCATTAAAGTCTCATGTGTCATTGACAAACTCCCTCCTTCTTGGAAAGATTTCAAGCATACCTTGAAACATATGAAAGAGGAGTTAACTCAGTTGAGTTGGAAGGTCATCGCATTGAGGAATCTCTCAAGATGCAGGATAATGACAAGCCAAAGAGTAGTACCAATGCTTCTTGGTGCATCTGTTGTCAATATGGTGGAGCATAACAACTTCACCAGGTACAATGACAACAAAGGCAAAGCGCAAATATCATTACAACACAAAGATCCTAACAAGAGGCAACACCTACTTGTTGGAAATGTGGCAAAACGGTCACATCAAAGGGAATGCAAAGGGTGTTAAGGTTGGTGGTAAAGCCAATGGATCGGCACTAATGGTTCAGGGGTGGTGGTTCTTCCAACGCTTTCACTCCTGAAAGGTCAGAATATGGTTAATAAGTCTTTTCATATTTATTATGTTACATATGTATCTGAATCTCATTATTATGCGGGATGATGATGTTGCGTGGTGTGTTGACTACGGTCAACAGTTCATGTGTGCAAAGATAGAAGCTGGTTCAAGACGTATGAGTCACTGAATGATGGTTCTATTCTTCACATGGGAATGAGTCAACAGCCTTGGTGCATGGTACAAACGTGGTTGTGTAGATCTTAATTTTAGTTCTGGAAAGATTGTAACTTTGTTTAATGTTATTCATGTTACTGATATAAGGAAGAACTTGGTTTCAAGTAGTGTATTGAATAATCATGGATATAAACAAGTTATTGAGTCTGATAATTTGTGCTTTCTAAGAATGGTGTTTTTATTGGTTTTGGTTATTTATGTAATCAAATGTTAGGGCTTAATATTGGTACCACTTGACCTGTTCTTTCAATTTTAGCTTTTGTGAGCACATATAACGTGACTCTATCCTATGGCATGCATGACTTGGCCATGTACACTATAAAAGAATGCAAGATATGTCTAAGGATGGGTTGATCCCAGCTTTTGACATGGACACTGAAAAGTGTAAAACTTGCATGTTGACCAAGATAAGCAAGAAACCCTTTACGAGGGTGTTAGTCGTGAGAACTTAGGTCTTGGAGCTTATTCATAGTGACTGTGTGATTTGCATGCTACTTCTTCTTTGGGAAATAAGAAGTACTTTGTGACGTTTATTGATGATGCTTCTAGGTTTTATTATGTTTATTTATTTTATACAAAGGATGAAGCATTAGATAAATCCGAAGTATTTAAAATCTCGAAGTTGAATTACAACTTGGGTCTTTGATCAAAAGACCTTTAAGGCGATAGGGGAGGTGAGTACATGGATCACTCTGTATTTTGATCTGTTGGTATTATCCATGAAACGCGCCCTTATATACTCTGACAAAATGGTATTTCTGAAGGAAAAATAGGGTGGCGAAGGAGATGGTTAATTCCATGTTGTCCTATTGAGTGAGTTAAGGGTTCGGGGTGAAGCTATGTTAACAACTTCTTATTATTTATTAAATAGGGTTCCCAAAAAAGGAACAAGGTTACTCCTTATGAACTTCTCGGACTAAAGGAAATAACTGAACTATCTCTAGGTGCGGGGTTGTAGGGTTGTAAGACTCCACGATCCAAAGCAAAAGACTTTGGGTGAAAGAGGCATTGATCTTGGTGCATCTTTGTTGGATATCTTGAGCATTCCAAAGCTTTTAGGTTCTATGTTATTGAACCTAATGTTCATGTTCAATTAACATCAATAATTGAATAAAGGGATCTGAGACTTTGATGAGAATAGATTCTTATCAGTCCCAAGACCAAGTCAGAGGATTCCTAATGGAACTCATGACACTTGTATCGAGGTCCACTGATGATAAACCATCAGTGGTCCCTGATGAGGTTGTGATTCAACAACTGAAACTTGCTCGGGAAGAGCAAAAGGGTCAGGACTCCAAAGTCATTTGGACCTGAGTAAACTACTTAGTTGAAGGAACAGGGATGAGGTCTCGGACCAATACTCCTATTGCTTCATTGTTGAGGATGATCCAAGAATTTGAAGAAGCAATGAAGTCCCTATTTATGCTTTAGGAAAGAAGCAATCAATGATGAGATGGATTCCATCATGGGGAACAACACTTTGGTGTTGGTTGATCTACCTCCTGGTTGCAAACCTCTAGGTTGCAAATGGAACAAAGCCTTGCTTTTCAGGTAAAAAAAAATGAAGGTAGATGGAACTATTGAAAAGTTCAAGGCTAGATTAGTTATTCAGGCTTTAAAAAAGTGGGGATAGACTATTTTTGATACTTATGTTAAAACGTATCGATACCATAAGCTCTACTTTGATTGCTATCTTCCCATTTATCCCATCACAATCTAATTATTCATCGGATGGATATGTTAAAACAGACTTTCTTGAATGGTGAATTGGATGAGAAGGTTTATATGAACCAACCTCGGGGCCACACTTCATCATGCTGGATGAAAATAATTTGGGTGTTGTAAATCCAATGATTAACTGTTTCTTCTGATTCTTCTCTTTATGGACTTTAAGCGGCACCTAAGCAATGGCATCAAAAATTTGATGAAGTGGTTTTGTCTAGTGGTTATGTTCTTAACCAAGCTGACAAATGTGTGTATAGCAAATTTGATGAATTTGGTAAAGGAGTCATCATTTGTCTATATGTTGATGACATGTTGATCTTTGGCATTGACCAAAATTAGGTTGACCTGACAAATTAATTTTTGTCATCAAGGTGAGATAATGAAGGACATGGGGGAGGCTGATGTTATCCTTGGTATAAGGATTAAACATGAAAGTAAAGAATTTCTACTCTCTCGGTCTCATTATATTGAGAAGGTACTGAGGAAATTCAATTACTTTGATTGTACTCCGGTGAGTACACCTATGGATACTTGTGAGAAGGCGATGCCTAATCATGGCAAGGCTTGTATCTCAACTTGAGTATTCTAGGGTAATTATTTTGATGTATGCCATGACTTGTACAAGACCGATATTGGTTTTGCGGTGGGAAAATGGCGGGTATACTAGTAATCCTAGTGCTCATCAGCTGGCAAGGTTCAAGGGTATTGAAGTATTTGAAGAACTATAGATTATAGTCTCTCATATCTTGATTACCATCAGGTGTTGGAAGGATACACTTGATGCAAGTTGGATCATAACGAAGACAATTAAATTACCGATGGTTGGGTATTCCTACTTGGTGGAGGTGCAATTTCTTGGGCATCCTCGAAACAAACTTGCATCACCAGTTCAACAATGGAATCTGAATTTGTGGCTTTAGCATTCTGGTAAAGAAGAATGGTTGAAAAACTTGCTCCTTGAGATTCCATTGTGGCCTAAACCTATAGCACCTATTTCTATCTGTTGTGATAGTGCAGCTACATTGGCTAAGGCTTATAGCCAAATGTACAATGGTAAGTCTAGACACTTAGGTGTGAGACATAGCATGATTCGTGAGCTTATCATGAATGGGGTGGTATCTATAGAGTTTTTAGTGATCAACGGCGAAGGAGATGCGGCTAGAGACTTGGTTATAAAAGTGCTAAAGGGATGGGTTTAAGTCCAACTTAGCTAAATGCTAGGACACCCACTCCTCCTAAGGAAACTTGGGATTGAGTTCAATGTGGAAAATTGAACATTAGGTGGAGGAGCACATGTCTTTTATTACATCCCAAGGTTGTGCTGGAACACTGAAAGGAGGATGAAGTCAATACTTCTCAATGGTTATTTTCTTTGAAAAAGTGCTTGGCAGGAGCATGAATAAAGAGGAACCACCTATGTGAATGTTGAAGTTTTGCGCCGGGAAGCTTTGGACTTTAGCTTTTACAACATTTATGAATTTGGATATGGACACATGGCTTGTATAGTGTCGGGAGCTTTTAAGTGTTTGAAAACTTGTGTGTATTTTATCTTCAGGTACTTCAGGGTTGAAGGGTTCAATTCTTAGAACACCACGATTCTCAATATTTGAAACGTGTAATTTAATAAGATGGAAATTCAATCCTCATGACATTTTCATTTATGCACATGTTTTGCTTGATGTTTAATTTTCATGCTGACTAAATTTGGGGAGGATTGTTGGAAAATTTAGTGCACTTGTGGGAATAGTTCACACCTTGTAATGGGTTAGGATGTACGGAGTGTACACCCATAAGGTCCATGAACACCACGACTCTTGTAGTGGTTTGTATTGGTAGTGCTTGGTGAAATCTTGTTGTGGTTACTGCTTGATTATAGTGTTTCCAAAGCAGATACTTCTCTTGGATCGATGTTTCCAACTGGATCATGTTTTCAACGTGGTGTTTCTTGAAGTAGTGTTTACAAGGCGGTGGTGTTTCCACGAGCAGGTGTAACCACTGATAACACTATGAAATGCTTGATAGAATACGCTTGTAACGGTTTTGACCTATTCAAGTGGCAATTTCAACTGCTTAATGACCACGTTTAATTGGTCATGTAACCACTAACTGCTATAATGGGGATAATTATGAGGCTATTAATGGGCCGATTAATACTCATAATTCCATTGAATTAGCCAAGAGTATTATCATATAAATAGGATATCTGATTATGCATGAAGGATACCTGAGAAAACACTAAACACTTATAAGTGCAAGGGTTATTGAATTGTGCCTAATTCTATAACTAACATTTGGTCTTATCAGTAGATATTACGTGATACCCGGCATTAGGGTGAATAGTTTACTTTGGAAAGTGATCACACGATTCCAAGTGATATCAGGCAACCACCAAGTGGTTTATCGTTCTGTGACCGTTTATTTGTTTCAGTGAGCAGTTTCACATTTACTGTGAAGTTGATTATCTTACCGTTTCGGGAGTCCTTTGACAACGTTGGCGTTGTATGTCCCATACTCCCAGGGTTCATGTGTAATGAGGTTAGTAACGTAGTTGTTACCATGGATAACATCAGATGACATGGTAATTTCAACATGGCTATGATGAAAAGATGTACATGGATAATAAAACATAACGTGTGCATATATGTAAAGACCCATGCAAACTTCCCATGAAACCGAGTACAAACCAGCATCTGCTTTTCCCTTTGATAAGTCACTGTGAGACATATACGAACTCCCCATGCAGCCATACAAACATGAGCTTCTACCTTGCCATTAAACAATTTCATCACACATTGAAACTCTATAAATACCAACTACATGTATGAGGTACACAAACATCTAATATTTTTAAGCTACAATGGCTTATGCATGTGCATACCATAAACCCTTCAAGATCCACCCCTGTAAGTGATGCCCGTCCTTAAGAGAAATCAGGTTCATCTGGTTTAAACTGTTTCGGCATCTTTAAACTTGCAGCAGAACCTACAATACTTTCTTTGTGACTAATCCCTCTTCTAGTGTTTTAGCAAATCTTGAAGCTAATATAGTAGCTCCCAAATGCTGCAAGTTTCGGTCGCCATCCGCACCATCTTTAAAATATTGGTACAAGCCTTCTTGCCTAGTGAGTTCTTCAGCCATTTTCTTCCTTTTATGCCGTCTCCAAGCAGCTTGTATAAAAAATATTGGAATGATTAATACCTGAAAACAGTAATTTTGCGCTACTTATATAAAAAGGAGTCATTTTTTGTTATTGCTTATTCTTGATGGTTTAAATGAGTTTAACTACATAGGTTCAAAAACAAATTACGATATTAATGTGTAAGCTTCTTAAAAAGGCGTTTGCACCAATCCATTTGGATCCACACGAGTACCTGAGTGCATGTTAAGTGCAAATGCTTCCACTTCATTTTGTGCTTTGACAGTATGTGTTGGAAATAATCCAATTAATCTTTGTATGTTTTAAGCGTCAAAAATAAAGTCTGCATTTTTATTGGTTTGGGCCACAGGCCAACAAACCCATTAGGTAAAATATGACAGTTACATTGTATTAGGGTCATAACTTTTAGATAAAAGTTGTGTCATTTAGTTTGTATGAATCGGTATAACTGTGTCAAAGACACGATTCATCTTGTATAAAGAGGTAGGAATCTGTAAACAGCAACCAACCCTTTCAGTTTATATATCATACATATTAGAAGGGTTCAACCCAATCTTCCTTGTTTCCTTATTGATTCTTGATTAATGATGTTGCATGATGTTTGTTTGATCATTCGACCCTGTAGATGCAAGACCTGTTGAACAGTGGTATCAGAGCAAAGGGATCAAACAACACAACAATTCATGTATCAATCATCACTCAAGATTCAAACCCGTCATGGATGTCGATAGAAGAAAAAAAAAACGGTTACACCAATCCGGTGGTTAACCAAGAAGAAGATAACCAAGAACAAGTGCTATTACAGCACTACCAGGGTGACATTCGAACAAATTTATGTTCAAAGATTCCTACAAGTTTGTAGAAGAGGGCTAAGAGTAACCTACCCAAAAGAGTCAATTATGATCAAGATGATTAAGTGACTGCACCCTGTAATAGTTAGAAGACATCAAGATCTGAAGAAAGCAAGGACAAGAAGTAATCAAGGAACACGAGGATTGAAGAAGCACGAAGATTAATAAGATTAGGGGGAAACGGTTGGAAGTAATCCAATAATCTTTGTATGGTTTGGGCCACAGGCCGACAAACCCATTAGGTAAACTATGACAGTTACATTGTATTAGGGTTACTACATTTAGATAAAACTTGTGCCGTTTAGTTTATATGAATCGGTATAACTGTGTCAAAGACACCGATTCATCTTGTATAAAGAGGTAGGAATCTGTAAACAACAACCAAAACCTTTCAGTTTATATATCATATATATTAGAAGGGTTCAACCCAATCTTCCTTGTTTCCTTATTGATTCTTGATTAATGATGTTGCATGATGTTTGTTTGATCATTCGATCCTGGAGATGCAAGACCTGTAGAACATTCTAGTTAATGATGGAAGATTAAGATTTGTGTCAGGTGTCAAAACCCAAGTCAACAATTCTTCCCCACAAAAGTCACCAGCTTTGCTAGTAATTGAGCTAAAGAATCCCGAGCGTCCTCCATTGGTTGTAGGGATCTCTAGTTGACCTCTTATTACGAAAGTCATCTCGTTGACTGGATCCCCTTTATGAGCCAAATACTGATCTTTCTTGCTTAATGATTAAACAAGGTGTTCACATATCACATCTAGGAGTTTATCATCATCCATTTGTGAAAAAAATTGAACCTGTAAGATATGACATTCAAAGTCTCATATAGCTATGTGACATGAAATAAGGAATAGAAAATTAAAGAACTGTCACATTTAACAAGGGTTAAGCAAAGATGCCTTAGAATTTAACGTCGTAGGTCAAAAGGTAAAGCATGAAGGATATGTTCCTCATCAACTCCTCTTCTTGTAAGCCATTTGTATTGAACAAACCTACGAATTTTTTCTAGTAAATCAGCATTGTCTATACCTCATCCGTTCCTTGGTGTCTCTTCTCTTGAACCTGCACTCTTCAAGTCTCACTGTCGTAGATTGTAGGTACGTCTGTACAACATATTCAGAGTCATATCAAACCATCATTCATCATGTTCTTTGGTTCTTATGTAGTGACACAAGGCAATCAAAGTCCATATTACTTGCTACCACAGATAGCCAAATAAACGGGTTGGATAACGGGTCAAAATGCGTACATTCTGGTATTGGACGACTTGGGTCAAGGTCAATCTATGGTTGAATGGACCGCTAACACTTTTGTCCAGAATTTAAACTTCCATATTTATGTTAGATATGATTAGAAAAAACTATATTGTTACAATATTAACCCGTCATACTTAAAGGGGTCAAAGTACATTGTGGATGAAATGTTACAATTCTAAACTTTTTTTCTAGATTATCTGCATTAAAGTACGATGTGGACGAATTTCAAACCTTAAGGATCATGAATAATCCAAATTTACCCATCATACTTACATGGGTCAAAATTGCCACCTCTGCTTGCTAAAAGTGAAGATTGTTGGGGGGTTATAAGCCCAGAACAGGGTGAAGATAATCAATAGCCTAACTAATTATTAATGAATGGTTACCGAATATCACTTGGAATCGTGTAATCACTTTTCAAACTAAACTATTCGACTCTAATGCCTGTGTATCACGAATATCTACTTGGGATAAGACCAAATGTGTGTTAATGATTTAGGCACAAATCAATAACCCTTTTTCATCCAAGTGTTTTTGTTTTCTGTGTATATTCATGCATATGTGATTTCCTATTTATAGGAAAATACTCATAGCTAGTCAAATGGAATTATTTGGATTAATTGGCCTATTAATAACCTCACAATTATCCCCATTATAGCTAATAGTGGTTACATGACTAATTAAACGTTGTTATTAAGCAGTTATAATTGCCACTTGAATAGGTCAAATCCTGTTACAAGTTAATTCCAGCAGCACTAGCAGTAGTAACTCTGCCTAACAGTACTAACATTAATACTAGCAGTATTAACTTTGCCTAACAGTACTAACATTAATACTACCAGTATTAACTCTGTTTAACAGTACTAACAGTACTACTAGCAGTATTAACTATGCCTAACAGTACTAACATTTTGAACCTTACCACTATAGAGTCAGGGTGTTCAGGGACCTTATGGGTCTACACTCCGTACCTCCTGACCCATTACCAGGTGTGAACTAATCCCATAAGTGCACTTAAATTTCCAACAATCCTCCCCAAATTTAGTTCACTTCATTTGCATGAAAATTAAACATTAAAAAAAATATGTGCATAAACAAAATTATCTTGAGGATTGAATTTCCATCTTATTACATTACACGTTCAAATATTCGAGAATCACGGTGTTCTAAGAATTGAACCCTTCAACACATTTGAATACCTGAAGATAAAATACACACAAGTTTTCAAACACTTAAACGCTCCTGACACAATACAATCCATGTGTCCATATCCAATTCATAAATGTTGTAAAAGCCAAAAGTCCAAAGCTCCCTGAAGCAGCAAAACTCCAACTTTTACACAGGTGGTTCCTTTTTATTCGTGCTCCTGCCAAGCACTTTTTTAAAGAAATTAACCATTAAGAAGTAAAGACTTCATCCTCCTTTTCAGTAGGTTCTGAGCACAACCTTGGGATGTAAAATAAAACATGTGCTCTGTGGAAAACTAGAAGGGGGGGGGGTTGAATAGTTTTGCCAATTAAAACTTCCTTTTAAACTATTTAGATCGACTTATGTCAATCTATTTGGATGTGTGTGTTGGATGTTGATAAACAAACATATATAAGTATGTAATGAAAAGATAAGAGTAAGAAGCACAAAACCACAACGCGAGTATTTATAGTGGTTCGCTACAAGGACACCTTCCTTGCCCTACTCCACTCCCGAGTCACCTACTCGAGAGTTCGTAAACACTACACCAATCTCCTTATGGCGGGGAAGCCTTCACAACGTCGCCTACCCTTTTTCCGGTGCTAGGCTAACCCCGGGTTTTCACTCCAAGGTGAACCACACCTACACATAAGCCTACCCTTTATAAGGTACTAGGCTAAGTACCTAGTTCTTTCACACCAAGGTGAACCACACCTACATAACGTCGCCTACCCTTTATAAGGTACTAGGCTAAGTACCTAGTTCTTTCACACCAAGGTGAACCACACCTACACAACGCCGCCTACCCTTTATTAGGTACTAGGCTAAGCACCTAGTTCTATTGCAATGGAGGAACTACTACCCAACACTACACCAACGACTAATCCCAAAGGAGATCTACTCCTTTACAACATCATCAAGGATATCAATATCCTTGGATCTAGTACTAATCTATCTTGTACATCGAAACACATTATATCAAATGTACATCTAAGGCACCTTTCACTAATGCCTTTGACTAGATCTTCAAGACACCCTTCACTAATGTCTTGTGTCTTGACTTCTAAGCACCCTTCACTAATGCTTCTAGTCTTGACTTCTAAGCACCTACCACAAGTGCTTATGATATGGACGATAGATACCCTTCACTAATATCTTTGTCTTGACACTTGAGACACCTTTCACAAATGGTAGGTATAGGTTTGGTCCAATCTGTGTAGTATGGAGCGTTGTCTTTTCTGGTGTAGTCGATGTTTGCTTCAGGGTTGAGCCAATCAGTGTTGTTAGACATGGCTCGTGCTATGTTTTCAAGGTGATATTCAACCTCAATAGCGCTTTCCGAGCTGTCTTTGAGTATTTGGAATGCTTCATTCTTGATTCGTTTCAACTCTGATTTCGTCATCTTCTTCACTCGGAACTTTTCTTGCAATAACTTTGCATGCTCCAACGTACTACCTTTTACCATATCTTGGTCGTCGGTTAAAGCGGTGTAGCGACAACAAGTGTGGAAAACATTCATATTGGTGTCATCGTCGTCTAGCCATGAGATGGCGTCTTTAGTCGTCTTCTTCTTCTTAGCTTAGGCCTAGAGGATTTGGTTCCTTTGTTGTCTTTGGGAGAGACGGGTTGTTGTTGGGGTCGAGAATTTCCTCATCATCACCACCCGTATACTCAAAGTGATCACCGGTTTTTCGAGTGCGGGGTAACTTCGAAATCTGAGGTTTTTTGTAGAAGTGCGAAGAGGAGATCATGGTTGATTGAGTCCTTTGGGGTGGAGGTTGCATTGAAGATGATTTACTAGACTTCTTTGGGCGTTTAGGTGCGAGAATCCTTGTCCTTATCATCGTCATCTCTTGGTCGTTTTGGTTGACTTGCTGAATCTTTGCATGAAGACCTGAGTTGATAGTCTAATAGAGTCTCAAAAAAACTTAGCTTCATCGGTGAAGGTTCGACTCTTTTTGACATTTGCATCACCAATTTAGCGATTAACTTCCGGTTCCAAAAGGTCGATTCTTTGGACATTATATTTTTAACCAATGCGGCGATGTTTGGAGTAAGTTGTGCGAGAATACTTCTCTAGTCACATTGGGGGACGATATCGAGAAAAACTTGTGAGTATATTCTCTTGCTTGTCTTCTCAATTCCTTTTGAAACCTCCTTTGATAAACTATTGATTTGTTCCCTTCGTCAACAACTTCGTTTATCCGTCTTGAAAAAGTTGATTCTGTCGTGAGTTGATTCAACTTTTGTTGTAACATCCTTCTTAGCACTTGTTGCGGCTTTAACAATCCTTGTTTGCTGGGATAACCAAATGAGTCATTGGTTTTCTTTGATTTGGAGGTGGATTTGGTTGATCTTTTGGATGGTGGTAGTGAGGAGTGAGAAGATGAGTCCAATGATGAGATGAGGTGACTCGGGTCCATTGAGGATCGAAGTTTTCCTGAACTAATTGGACTATTGAGAAGAAAATCATCATAGTCATCTTTTCCAGCTTTAGTCTTTTTCTCGCTTTGGCATGAGCCGCACCTCTTCATCATCTTTTCTTTCTTAGACTTCTTTTTCTCGTTCCTCCGGGTTTTTGTTTTTGCACAAGAGTGGTGGCACCAGTTCCCTTATCGGGTTGATTAACCGCATCAGGAATTGGTGTAGATTGAACGCCACCACTCAACCCTCCGGGGCCACCCATTTGATCCTTTGCAAATGCTTTCGGAAAATGTTTATGTCTCGAGTTCCTTTAACTTCCTTTGATATTCCTTTTGCTCATCTATTGGTTCTTCTTCTGAGCTCTCCTTATCATGTTCAATCACAGGAGTTTTCCCTTTACCTTTGTCACCTGGTGGACCGGGAGGTTTAGCTAATGATTGAGTAACGCCGTTGCGTGCCAGAGTAGAAGACCTCATAGTCGATTCGGTTTCCTCATAGCTTTCGGCCCACTAGCTTTCTTGGCGGTTCAGCTTAGGTACGGAATAGGAACACTTCCTTAGAAGGAACTTTCCTTTTGAGTGGAGGTTTCCTGTTTGGGAACTTCCTTTGACTTTCTCGCGTGCTTGCAACACTCCCTCGACGCTTCTTTCTCGTTTTCTTGGTAGGTGTACTTAAGACTTATCATCGAGAGAACCAACTTTACCTTCATCAACTGCTACCAGATACCTTTTATATGAGTAAAGCTATTTGATTTCATCAGAGAGAAGGTGATCCGGCAAAGACGACCTTGTTTATTTGTTGTTGATCCTTAAATCGACTGTTAGAGTAGGTTCAGACAACATGTCGTAATTGTTGGGGTCATTGAGTCTCTTGGGAATATCCGGTTAAAACCCAAGTGCTCTTGGATCAATTGGTGGTATATCGATATAAGGGATTTTTGAGCCAAGCTTGAGAAATGTCATCATGTCATCCCATATCGAGCTTCGACTTCAATGTGCTTCATGTTGACCAAAGCCCAAAAGATTTGCAGTTCCATGAGCTTGGGATGCTCATAGCCACTGCCACACTTAAACAGATTTGGTGATGATGATGTAGAGTCCTTCAAGGTTGAGGAATATTTTTAAGATCCACATGTGAATGCTTAGTGATTACTCTTGTAGCTTCGTCATAACCAATATTGATCGTGAACTGTAGAACGTACTCTTCAGCTTGGTGTGGCATTGAGTTCGTTTGGCTCGATGATTGGAATGAGAAGAACAGCCCGTAAGTCCGCAGTGTGATGGTGACTAGTTTGTGGTTGAGAGTCACTGTCACAACATTCTCGCCCTTTGATCTTTTGCATTGTATTCCAACCGATGAATGTAGATCTTGGAACAATAGCGAGTTGAGAGCATGTTCGATAAAGATGATTCTTCGTAATATCCACAAAGAATCAAGCAAGAGGACTCTCGAGCATGTGAGGGTTTCAAAGTCAACACGGTTGTTCTTTCCAATCTTCATCGGATAGCCAGCTGGGAAGATATCAAGAATGGTGAGAACATTTGGTGCATCCACATTCATTTGAGCATCCATGTCGTGATCTAAAATACATTTAGCCAAAAGAAACAACATATCGAAAGACATTATGTTAGTCAACAGATGGTTTTATTGTCTAATTATTGAATGTGCAATGTTGATGATTGTTACGAGTCCAAAGTCACTTGTTTGTCCAATAGTCCAATGATGTCATGATAAGTTTCAAGGAGTTAGTTAACTTTAAGTTTTAAAGTTTGTGTTATCACTTATTTTTCACAACATATTAAACGTTTAAGCTTATTAGTGAAATTATTGGTTTCGTGGACGTTATGATTTATTTATTTACAAGTTTGCACGCGTAACAATTCATGATTAAGGTTAAAACAAGGCTTAGGCAACAGTGTATATGCCAGAACGCAAAGCTTATGCGTAGGATCCGACTTACGCGTAAGATATATTATGCATAGAAAGGGGACCTTATGCGTGAGAGCTTACGCTGCAAGCGTATATAAACCCTTACGCGTAAGGCTTACTCGTAAGAGTAGACCTTATGCGTAGAGGTCTCTGTTTACGCATATCCTTCACAGGATACGCGTAGTCCTTTATGTAGAACCTACGCGTAAATGCTAACGTAAGATTTCTCTTACGCGATAACATGCTACCGTAAGGTGATCCTTATGCGTAGATGTCTAACAACCTTGATTCTGATTTTTACGTGTTGCAAACCTGAAATAAAATTATCATAGCATCAATATTAACACATACATTCATTTTATAACAGATCATGACATGAATACTTATCAAACAGTTTACACGTAAATATACTTATGCGTAGACCTAAACCCTAGAGTTCAAAGATTACGCATAAGAAATCTAGCCATAGGAATTGCACCAAAGTTTTTATGGGAGGTCTAGGAAGCCTAAAGAGATGTTTTATCCAACTTTTAACATCAAAATCTAAGTAAATCAAAAATACCCAAACAGTATGAACATAAACCCTAGTTTCCAATTTATGAATCATTAGTGTTTCTGGGTAATTTCTGGGCTTAAATATGATCAATTCAACTTGAAAACAACCTCATACAACAATCTTTAACACCAAAAACGTTCACATATGAAAATACCCAAACCCACGCATAAAACCTAATTTACAAAATCACTCAATTCGTGTAATCGGGTGTGTTTTGATGATCAAAATAGTTTTAATGATGTTAAATAAACATTTTAACACTATCCCTTTAACCACAACAAACACATTCTCTGATCATGTTCATACGCTTATGCGTAGAACACAAGATCACTTATATCTCACGTTTTAACCTTTGGATTTGTAAAAGATTCAAAACCATTGTTTGTAAATACGTAAAGATCATGAAACCACTTAGAAATTGATGATCAAGAACTCGATTTGGCAGTTTAATTTGTATGAGGATTGGTTTGGTGAGTAATAAATGAAGATTTAATCTTAGGTGGGATGTTTTATTAGAAATAACTTTCGGATTTTGACAGTTTTAGTCCCTCCACCTTTTCCATTTTCATCCAATGCCTTTTAACTTCCATTTTGGTTATCAAACGACTGATATTTTGAAAATAACTTTGACGACACTCCCCCTTGACATAAGAAAATAATGAAAGGTTATAAATTTTAGTCCGAGGAGTGTCAGTAAACCATAAATGTGACCACCGTTAATTAAAGAAACATCCGGGATAATATCACATGCAAGTATAGTGTTCTTTTGAAATAGTTAAGTATTTATTTTTCTCCCCCTCTACACTTGATCGGAAAAATACTGAATTTTAAAAGATTTGAGTGTTGACGGAAGAAATGTACTTGCCATGTTAAGAGAAATATAGATAGAAGAATATTTTTGTTGTTTTATAAGGTTTTATATTTTTGTATTTTGTTTTTGAAAAAAAGTATTTACAAAAGAGGTTTTGGTGTTTAACTGGTTTTTTAAGAATGTTTTAAGAGTATAGGACCGAAAAACTAGTGATTCATGTGGTTCGGGGAAGCTCAAAGAATAAGAAAGACATGGTTATTGTATTAAATAGAAAAGGGGAAGATGTGTGTGTTTCTAGAGAGAATAAGAAGAAACCACACACACTTCTTTACAAAATATGAACTTCCTACCCTCCTAGTTGGGACTAGGAGGGGTATTTATACTTCTACAAGCCTAACTTAGTATATATGACTATACTAGTCCTTGTGAATGAGTAAAAGAAGAAACTAATGCAATTCCCGTAATGACTTCACTTTAGCGAGGCTAACAATCTCTCCCCAAGTGATGTCATACGGGAGTTGCTTACAATGTTCCCTACAAGCAAAATTAAATACAAATGATAAGCGCAGCAGCTCCAAGAGTGTCTCACAATCTTCAAACTTCATGAATCTTCACCCGCCATCTCTTTACTTGCGAAGAACAATGCGAGCAAATCTAATTAGGGATTAAACCGCCTATTTGCTCTCCCTAATTAGTGCTTCCCCAAATGATAACCTTTCGATGAATTTCCCCAATTCAAGAAGTCTTTTGATAATTAAATTAGAACCGTCTTTAGTCTTCTAACACGCAGCGGAAAATGTAGAAAAGACTGTCGACTCGACCTTCTTCAAGATTGTCCATTCGGGGAATAAGATATCAACATCTTCATCTCACCAAATGCATTCCGCTTATCTTCATATATCAAATCAGCCCATAATGTACACATTTCTCTCAAGGTTACGATTTATCGGAATCAAGATCCAATAGTGTACATGAAGCATTAATCGGACGCGATTTATCATAAATTATATCAGCCCCGTGAGAAGATGTCGATGAACAATACCATTTGACATTGTCTAACTCATCTCAACCCCCAGTATCAAAATTCAACGGCCGCCGTAGTAACCACATGTGAGGATAACCCAATATGACGAACTTGAGGATGAAGTAAAATCTCCCTAATAGTTACATTACTTAAGCTACTATCCTTGTCAAAAAGAACGGTGTACCCAATGTACAAAAACCTCTTGACGTATCCTCAACTACGTGAGACACCGAAAGTGATAGCTACTTTATGTGGTTTAGAGAAAGAATCACAAAGTAACTAGATAGCAAGTCTTCATCACACTTAATATATTTGCCCGCATAAGTCATCTTCGCGGAAGGGAAGAAAGAAAGAAGATGAAATAAGTAAACTCGCCCGTAAAACTTCACTTCAAACCCGAATAAATAATAACGAGTCATCTTTGTGGTCACATTAGAAATTCATCGAAACCTTTAGCCGTGAACATATATCCTCGTGAAATTCGAAATACCAAAATACCACTCATTATCAATATAGTTAAATGTATCCAAAATTAAGGAAACCAAAAATTCGGATAACAGTTTCCATTGCAAGTCCAGCGCATACACGATTAGTCCAGAATAGCCCATCCGTATGAAATAACCATCATATACCCGGTCCATTACTGAGGCCCAAATCCAATCAGAGTAGTCATAACCGGTATAAGATATATTAACCCTAATATATCTCACTTCACATTAACCTAAACACACTTCTGATTATACACGCCTCTCTCTTATCTCTCTCACCTAACTCTATCTTCAACAAAATACATCTTATCTCAAAAAACTGCATCTCATCTCAACGAAAATCATCAATCAAGACACCAATCCGAGTCAATATCAATCAACACAACTGAACCTTAAGTTGGCATACGTCTTCAAGATCCATGAGGGTCTAAGGTAGGTTTGTTTTACAAGATTTATTACAGTTGATGTTGGTCTTGAACGAGCTAAAGAAAAGGTATAACATAGTTTTTATAAACTTATCTTTGTGTTCGATAATTAATGAAGCTAAG